>JASGAU010361453.1:0-66063 GCA_030220045.1 Australoheros facetus
CCGGTTCACGGAGATGTCAAGTGTCTGAGTATTTTGGTTAATGTGTTAATAATTCCACATATTAGTCGCTCCGGAGTATAGGTCGCACCCCCGGCCAAACTATGAAAAAAAGTGCGACTTATAGTCCGGAAAATACGGTATCACCCATGTCTCATTTCCCTCTTGTTCCTGTCCTTCTCTGTAATCTTGTCTTGTATCTTCTGCTATGCACTCTTAGTTTTGCCTAACCCTAGCATTTTGAAGTTTTTTTGAAGTGAATTTGTTTTTGGACTTGGCTTTAGACATTGCATCCAACCTAATACAGGTTCACTTTTTACTTGAAATCCAGCATATGGGTCTTCTATTCTTCAACTTGTGATGGTGCCAGTTCATGCATTTTAATAACATGCCTTTAAAACCAAGAAAGAATAAGCCTGGTAGTGTTTCAAATGCATGAATGTTTTCATGCTTGGTCCAAATTCTAACATTATAACAAGATGAATGAGCAATGGAACATCACTGCACCTCCACTTGTATCTTGCATTTCCATGTGCACCAGATCAGGATCCACATCCACACCAGATACAGACCTGGAACACAGAAGAGAATTGTGTTACATTTACATTAGAAGTTAGGCTAAAAACCACATATGACCAGTGTAAGCAAAACTGCAGTAAAGCACATTCAAAAAATGTTTTTAATGACTATTTGTCACTTTAACGCTTTCTTAACGTACTGGAGTAAGACAGAAACTATAGAGAAAGAAGAACTTGAAGATCAAATTGTTCTCGTGTTATGCGTTCAAAAGATTTTCAGAAAACATGACCTTTGACCTTTACCTTCAGGTCAAGGTTGCCAAGATTCAAAGCTTGTCCTTAATTTTTAATAGATATATGTGAATTTAAACATCCTAGTTGAGACTGTTCTTGAATCAAATCATTTCTGCGAAACAGACACCACCACCAATGACGGCATCGATGCCATCAAGGCCAAGGCCATGACAATAGCTCAACTTTTCCTTCTGAACAGCCAAGCTGAAAATTAACATGCATCTGAAAATTTTTCAAAATTAAAAATATGAGACCCAATAGATGATGATTGGTGCTATGAATCTGAGTGCGTGAACCAGCTAATTTATGATTCGCAAAGAGAAGACACAAATTAACAGGAACTTGCAATGCCTTCCTGACATTCAAAAGATGGGAAAAAGAGACTGTATTTAAATGCTGCACATTTGAACATGTCAGTTTACAATAGCACATATTTTACATGGATGAATAACAAGAAGCCTAACTAAGATGGGAGACAAAGAAAGAGATTTTACTATGAAAGCTGTGGGAAAATTACGTGTGAGAATGAAAGCCATTTACTTCCTTCTCCTGTGAATACCTTTTCTGTCATTGCAACCACAAAACTATTACAAAAAATAATCTATAACAAGCTTCAGCTATATTTAAGATACACTGGAGAGATTCCCTCGGCTGGTATGGGAATGCCTTGGGGTTCCTCCGGATGAGGTGATAGAGGTGGCTGGAGAGAGGGAAGCCTGGGCTTCTCTGCTTAGGCTGCTGCCCTTGCAGCCTGGCCCCAGATAAGTGCAAGAAACTGAATGGATGGATGGAAGCATCAGTTACATAAGCTGTCACATTCATTACCAAAATTCAACTGAAATTGTGTCCTATTTCAGTTGAATCTTGGTAATAAATCCCTGTTCAACTCTTATGTATTAACTCTTAAACTCCAAAAATCTGCTGCTCTCAGTAAATGGAAAAATGGATGCTTCCTGCCATCTAAAGAGCGAAGCATAAAAGTGGATGATGCTTTGCAGGAAAGCAGAAAAATCTGTCATTAAAGCAAATAGTTTTCTTAAGACCTATGTTTATTTTTTTCTTTAACCTGATAGCATCTTATACTGTGGCATTTTGACATTATTTCCATCCATCCATACTGAAGTTAACTAGCCAAATAATGCTAAGCAGAAGGGCCATTTAATTCTGGCATCTTTAACCATTTGTATTAAAAATACATTTGATTGAGTGTCTTTTACTTTTGATTGAGTGTCTGAAGAGAAATACACACGACTGGGAATACTGCACGTTTAAAAAACACAAACAACTAAAAACTACTATATGGTTTAAGAAGCTAGAATTAAATTGACCCTTCCATTTAGGCCAGGGCAGGCATACCAAACCTACCTTGGAATATGCAGTACCCTCCGTGGAGAAGAAGACAAGAGGGAAAGATCAAGGCTGCATGGAAGGAAACTAGCCAACTATCAGAACTGCAGAAAGATGTGACGGGGAAAGGGGTGCCTAAGAAGTATAAGAACCTGTCCATACCCGAGGCCTTGAAACTGCCAAGCAAAAACTCACTTGGATAACCCCTTGAAAAGGTATACCAGATTTACAGAAGCCAGGAGAATAAACCAGATGTTCTCCATTGAACAATCCAAGGTGTACTTTCAGTGACAGGGCAACAATATCTCCAGCACCAAGGCTGGAGACAGAGCAAGGCTGGAGACAGAGCAATGCTGGAAGAGCATATGGGAGAAGGATGCAACACCTAACAACAACGCTAAGGGGCTCGTCAATCTAAGAGAAGACCACAGCAACCTCCCTGAACAGGATCCAGTAGTGGCAGATATCCAAGAAAGAGTTGGACAGGACCAGGCCCTGACATGATTCACACCTAAAGAAGCTAACTGCACTCCATGAGTGCCTGGCAACACAAATTAAAATTCATTGTGAAAATGCCAAGCATCATTGGCATGCCAGGCATCAGAAGGATCACCACTGCTGTTTGTTTGCTGCTACATGTACCACCACAGTAAAGGCTCACCATAACTGCCAGCTCCTGAGTTCTTCTTCTGGGTCCTCACCTCCACACACAACCCACACAGTCTGTTCTCACACCCTAACAATCTCTGACAGTGCACTCATCTCTGTGGCTTTCCAGTTAGCTCTCAGTGCAATGTTTGATATATTTTTATAATCTCTGTCAATTAAATATTAAGCCAGTTTACAAAAATAGGTAGGTTTAGGAAACAGAAACATAATTTACCCTGGCTTAGCAGTGACATTTTAAAACTGATTAAAGAAAGAGATTGTGCCTTTAAGAAATCCTTGAGTACAGGAACTACAATTGATCGCCAGATTTTTACATCATTAAGGAATAAAGTGATAAAGCACATACATAAAGCAAAAGCTATATCAAAAGCAATGTCTCACTGGCTGCAGGACTCCTGTCTACATCTTAACATTAGAAAAACTGTTTGTATGTTTTTCTCTCGGCTGCCAGCAGATAGCGAGCAACTGTCTGTGTTGGTCAATGGAGAGACATTGGAAGTAGTTGATCAATTTAAATACCTTGGAATAGTTTTTGATTCCAATCTAAATTTTAAGCAGCACGTAAAGAGAATTTCACTCATAATTAAACTTAATCTGTCAAACTTCAAACATATAAGACCTTCTCTGACAAGAGAATCAGCAAAGGCTTATATGCATGTCGTGATGTTCAGTCATACAGCTTACTGTCATACTACATGGTCTCACATTTCAGAGGCCATTTTTGAACCCATTAAAGTCTCTTTTTAAGAAAACACTGAAAATTCTTGACACAAAGCCTTTACAGTATCATTGTTGTAACATCATAACCAAGTACTGTACAATATTTTGGATTTTGATAGTTATCAGATTTTTATGGATGCTTGCCTTATTTTTAAATCTTTAAATGGACTTGCTCCTCCTCTTTTAATGTATTTTATAAGCAAAAAAAAACAAAACAAGTAATACACTAAACACAAGAGCACTGACCAGAGGTGATTGTAACGTACAGCGGCACAAGACAAAATTTGGCCAAACGGTGGTGTCCATTAGAGGCGCGCAGTCGTGGAACACACTGCCAGCTTATATCAGGAACTGTGGCACCTACTCTAGCTTTAAAAACTCTTTGAAACATTGGCTGAAAACTAACTGGTGGTGCACTCATATGTAGATTACTTTGTTTATTTTGTTGTTTGTGTTATGTGTTATATAGGTGATGATTGTATTATTCTCTGCTCTTTATGTTGTTGGATGTTTTCTGTTCTTACCTGACTTACTGTAGGACAACGGATGAAAACTAGCTTTTGTGCTAACTCCAGCATATTTACATTGATGTTCATTGCTGACATGTTTATTAATATGCATTACCCTAATTTAAATAAATGAATAAAATGAAAATGAAAATGAAAATCGATCTGAAACTAATTTGTTCATGTTGCACGTATGTGGGAAGTCTTCTCCACATATGTGCAAGGACAAGTATTTTTTTAAATTATACTTACTTCCCTTAGGCAATATTTTTAGAAAACAGCACAGCTCTTCAATGCAACGTAAACGATACTCAGTTATATTTATCTATAAGGCTAGATGTCACAAGTCAAGTAGTTAAACTTAAGCATGTCTTAAAAGACATAAATAAAGGCTGGGATGTCCTATAATTTTCTTTTCCTAAATTCAAACAACGCAGGTTGGAATGAAAAAAATCTTTGAAAAATGGTGTCTGATCAGATACTTACTCTGGATGGTTTTACCTTGGCCTCCAGCAACACCGTAAGGAATGTTTGATCAGGATATGTCATTAAACGCGGACTTTAAACCAATATGTAGAATGGCTTGTTGTTGTCTGTCTCTCTGTTCTCTATGTCTCAGAGTGATGCTGAAAAAAGCAGCTCATGCATTCATTACTTCTAGGCTGGACAATTCATTATTATTGGGTTGTTTAAAAAGTTCCTTAAAAGCCTTCAGTTACTCCAAAATGCTGTTAGTGTACTAAAAGGGATGAGAAAGAGAGAGCCTATTTCTCCCAGATTAGCTTCTCTGTGCTCCCTGTTAAATACAAAATTGAATTTAAAATCCTTCCTCTCACATACTGTATAAAGTCTTGAATGATTAGACCTCATAAAGGCCTCATAATATCATATTATCCCAACAGAGAACTTCAGTTTTCAGGACTCTCTCCTGTGGAACCAGCTTCCAGTTTATATTCAAGAGATGGACACCTTCTCTAATTTTAAGTGTAGACTTAAAACTTTCCTTTTAGATAAAGCTTACATTTAGGACTGGTTCAAATGACCCTGAACTATCCTTTAGTTATGTTGTAATAGGCTCAGACTGCTGTTGCACCTCATGATGATGCACTGAACATTTCTTCTCCACTCCCTGTATGTATATATACACCACTGCAGCACGTCATTACAGTTTAACCTTCTTTTTCCCTTAGTCTGCATTTTATCCTGTCTCCGTTTGCTCTTTCTTTTCCTTTCTTTTTTTTTCTTTTCTTTTCTTTTCTTTTCTTTTCTTTTCTTTTCTTTTCTTTTCTTTTCTTTTCTTTTCTTTTCTTTTCTTTTCTTTTCTTTTCTTTATATTCTTTATATAAATAAACCTGAATCGAACTGGAATTAATTGAACTGATTGACGTTTTGCCTGATGGACCTGACAACAGATACTTAATTCTCATAGATGCAAATATCAGTAAAGAAGTTGTCAGAGGGCTGTAGAACGAAATAGGATTTGAGTGAGCTTCAGGGTTAACCCTGGGTTTCAGGGTAACCGTGAAGGTTCTCTTCTTAATGGGGAACACGTCATGGTAAAATATGCTGCAGCTCTGGTGCATGTTATCAATAATATTAATATTAATAATATAATATATCAATATGTACAAAACAACAACCTAATGATCAATCAGTTTTTGGGAAAATAGCATTCCCATTCAAAGAAGATTCCATAAACTTCAGTATGCCGTAGTAGGAGGGACCATCGTTTAGAGAGAGTTTTATTCTTTATCTGATAAGCATCAGTAAGAAATGTAGATCATAAGGGAACACTGTTATTCCTTGCTTTTTCCTTCCATGCACAAAGAGGTTTAAAGCAATGTTACAAATATATTGCTCAAAGGGCTTAAAATGCATAAACTTTCATGGAGCATTTTTAATATTAAAACACTGAACTGTACAGCATTTTGCCTATCACACATACTTGTGCACCAACTTGTAATTAGCCTGTATTGTGTGTATTAGGTGTGTAACCTCTTTGGATACATGCAAATAAATTTATAACTGCTATGTAACGTGTTTTTTTCTGGATTTTTTATTGCTGTTCTGTCTCTCTCCATTAAAATGATCTTACCATTAAAATTAGAGACTGTTCAGTTCACATCCCACCTTTTGACTGATTCTGTAGTCTGCTCTTTAAAGGTAAGGTATGGTGTTTTGCTGCCAGTAAAACGATCCATGTCTGTGATTGGTCAAATCAAACAGTTTAATGTGAACAAACTCATAACTAGACCGGAAAAACATGGGTTGACTGATCCGCCTTCACTTCGTGGTATTGGTGATGCTTTGGTAAGTGAACCCCGATAAGAACAAGATATCCTGGATATGCTGAACTTGTTTAGCACAACGTGCTAAGCTCAGTGTTCTGACACTGAGCACTGATCTTCATTCTTGAGGTTGTATTCATCAATACTCACAAAATTAAGTTAAACTGACCAGAAAACTCTGTCCTTTGTCACCCTCTCCTGAAGTAATGTCCACTTGCGGCCCAGATCTGTTGAAGCAAAGAGCTGCACAAAAAAACAAAAAACAAAACAAACAAAGGGAACGTTGCAATTAGACAAAGAAAAAAAGGCACAATTTCAAGCAATAATAGCAATAATATTTAAACCTAAGCTCAAACTATTACCAGCTGTATCTTTTACAGTGGAGGTCAAATGGAAAATTAGTCACCCAATCAAGCTACTAAATTTCATAACATTTCACTACATTAAGATTGAGCTCATTTAATGATTAATCATAACAGGTTTGGCAGCTGCTTGTGTGTCAGAGGGTCTGTGCATGAGTGTGTGTTTGTCTGCGTTGGCTGAGCTTGAATAACACTGATCACACCCATAATGAGAATGTATTGATTCCCACACATTAGCTATTTTTGGTGTCCAAAGAGCATTTCACCACACAAACATCCTCTGTTATTTACAGCTAAAAAAAAAAGATGAACCCATATACCTTCTAATTCCTCATCTACTGCTTTACTACTGCTTATCTCACTCATGGTCATCAGAAAATAAATGTGATCAGTGACAACAAGTTAATCCTAAAGCACATTCCAAATATAACCTTTTTGGCTGTGAAAAAGAGAAGTGAAAGTTGACCGTGATCTAAATACGCGCCTGCCCTCATAAGCCATAATTTGAACATGCTGCTCTGCATCGTCACATCATTCTCCAGCTAAATTATTTTTTTGTTCTGTTTGAATGGATTCCTCGTTTCCATCTGCAGCCTGCCCATATGGAACAGATTAAAACCTAATTGAATTTCTTACTTAGTTATTTGTAAATTATTGAAGTGGAGGAGGTTCAAACTTAACGATTAACAATTCAAACTCACGTCTCCCTTATTTATACATCTTGAACTCGAGTTCCATTTTGCTTTTCAATCAGAGTTTTTTCAAGCTCAAACACACCATTCTTTATGTTAAGTTTACGAAAACAACAACACTAATTCAACCAACACGTAAGAGAGTTGAAAATCAATGCAAAGCCAATAATTTGAAGCTATATTTAACATTTTTCAGTAGCTTAGGATGTATTAATTGGTCAGATAGCCCTTACATAGCCTGAAGGTGTGTTTGGGGTCATTGTCCTGTTGAAAAACAAATCATGGTCCAGTCAAGATGGGATGGCATGTTGCTGCAGAATGTTGTGATAGCCATGCTGGTTAAGTGTGCCTTGGATTTTGAATAAATTGCCAGCAGTTTCACCAGCAAAGCACCCCCATACATCGCACTTCCTCCTCCATAGTTCACAGTGGGAACTACACATACAGAAACCATCTGCTCACCTTTCCTGCATCTTACAGACATACCTTTGGAACCAAAAATCTCAAATTTAGACTCATCAGACCAAAATGACAGATTTCCACTGGTCTAATGTCATTCCTTGTGCTCCTTGGCCCAAGCCAATCTCTTACTCTTGTTCTTCCTTAGAAGTGGCTTCTTGGCAGCAATTCGACCATAAAGTCCAGATTCATGCAGTTTTCTCTGAACAGCTGATGTTGAGATGTGTCTGACAATGTTTAAAAAATTAAACGCCACCGAATGATGAGGCGTGTCCAAATTTTTACTGGTACTGTAAGGCTATGCTTTTTCCACACAGGTGACTAATGGCTGTCTGCTATATGTTGCTTAAAAGAAGCAATGCTTGATATGATAAAATACTTTGCTCTATATAATGACAAAAATATAGATAAACCTTGGGTTTTTGACTGTATTTCACTGTCAGATCTGACAGTGAAATATGTGCTCCCTTTGTGTTGTTGCCATAAATTATTGGAACCATGCTGAACATAATTTGTTGTTGCTGTTTTGCATTAGTGGTGCTGTTAACATTAATATTGCTCAAAATTGGCTATTCCACATGCGTCCCTGAGATACTGTATATATCTTTAAAGTATTTGGCTGTGCTTTGATCCCCACGTTGGAAACTACTGCTGTAATACTGTCAAAGTCAGATGGCACGTCTCATTGCTTATTAATAAACCTGTTGATTAAGTATACTTTATGACAGTATTTCTAACCTACATAAAAAGTAACATTTCTAACCAACTCTGGTTTCAGTTTGCAGCTCTTCTACAGTGCTGCAGGCTTGAATGTCCTATCCACTGAATCAGCTCATCTCTTGGCAAAAAGATGTAAGTAACTCACTGGAACGTAAAACGATGTCTTGGCCTTTCTGTTGGCTCAGGCTGGAGTGACATCTATGTTATGTCATAGTTCCAACTATGAAAGCATTTAACTTAAGCAGTGTATGACATAAAAAGCCATGCAGTTGAATTATTATCTGTTGTACAAGTGCCAATTCATTGTCACTAACCAGCACGAGAGGATTCTCCATCATAGTTTAATTGTTGCTGTTAACGGGTCTATTTTAACCATTGAGTATTTTCCTTAAATGACATTTCAAAGCACCACACTGAGGATTCATTTGCAATACTGTGACAAAAATAATAACAAGCTTTAAATTGTAAATATTTTTGAAAAAGTTCTTATTATAATTTCATTCTCAAGAAGGTAGAATCATAAAATCTATATTCATTTCACATAAGGTAAAATACAGTGCTCAAAAAAATTAAAGGAGGGCTTCCCCCCCTGTATTTACTGTGTATATCTCAGTCTAGTTTAGTACAAGCAACCACAACCAAAACTGCTGATTTGACAGTTGTCCAGAAAACGATTATCAACCCCCACTAGAAAGAGGGTTAGCCACATAAGGTCATTGCTGAATGGCTGGAAAGGAAAAATGAGGGCAACTGGGATGATTGTAGCCTCGAGAGGATCTCTGAAAAAACTTGGGAGAGCTTCATGAGGAGTGGACTGAGGCTAGTGCCAATACATCAAGAGCATGTAATGAATATAGAATAAAAATAGAATCTTTAAAGTTTATATTAAAACTAAAATAATTTTTTCATGATATTTCATGCTGTTTTTTTCCTCACCCGAAGTTTAAAAGAAGCCTTCACTTCTATCTCTTGTAGCAAAAAGCAAAATTGAAACTTTTTAAAAACAGCCTTTCAAATCTTGACATTTAAAACTCAAAAACTGGTCAAAAGTTTCAGAAAAGCAACATTTGGTCCTACATTTATTATTTACTTACTTTTGGTTCCTAAATTGATTTTACTGATATTCTATCTCGTGTTTTTAATGTCCTCATGTTCCCCTGTATCTTTTTTTTATATTTAGTTTTTTTCTTCATATGTTGTTAGTTATTTGTCTTCTGGTCATTTCCTGTTTTACTAACAGACCAAGTGTAAAAAAGAAAAACCCTGAAAAACCATTTAATATTTTAAGTTTTAACTGTTGAAACTCATATTTGATGCTATTTATTGTTTAGTAAATACTTAGTCTGGTGGGTTATTTGTAATTTTTAAAAATTTTATTATACATACATAATTTTATCTCTTCTCAAAACTTACCAAAGGGTTTCCTACTAAAAGCTAAGTGAGATTGCAATACATCTTCACTATGAAACGTTGTATGTTTGGATATGGTGATTGATTGATCTCACTTGCACTGTAAGCTTTACCCAGTAGCTTTATTGTGGTATGATGAATCACATTTGAAGTTTATTTCTATATCTGTTTTCTGTTGTGAAAATTGAAATTTACACCGCTGCAGTGGCAACAGATATATATTTGCTGATGTAACACCAACAACATCTTTATGTGCATTATTTCAGCTACAGAATAAACTATTTATTTTCATGTTTGTGCTGTGCAACCCACCCTGCCTTCCTTGCAGAAGGCCAGCAGCTTGTCTTCTTCCTTGGGGTGGAAGATAAGTGTGTCTGGTGTGAAGGCGATGGACTGCCGCTGGAAGGAGGAACCTTCATCTGTGCTGATAAACAGCATTTGATCTCGTTCATTTATGGATGAACCCACCAGAATTACCTGTAAGAGATGTGAACAGCGGAGGGGGAAATAAAGAAAAGGAAGAAACCAAAAGGTCACAGGTGAAACAGTGGAAGTAAATCCTGCAACATATTTGTTGCTTAGTCAGCAGTCTGTTGGAGAGACGCTCTCCTCCTATTTATCCATATTAATTCACCTGCTTGTATTGGATAACAGATGAATATAACGGCATTCACATTTATTCAAGGCCATCTTATGGGACATAAGAACTTTTCATCAACCTTACAGAATGCTTAGGCTGTGGCAACCCGCTATTGATTATCTATTCAGTTTTATAGCTCATAAAGTGAAAGCATTAAACACTGGGCATTGCAGGAACTGCCAACCCACCAATCACAATTATGTCCTGGACACTTGCAATAAGTGTCCCAATAGGTGAAATCGATCGGAACAAATGAACCAGTCAGGTTCATTAACAGTTTGTGAGAGGTGGGAAGCTATCCAATGATGTTTTGGGTTATTTACAGCAACTCTGTTGCAAAGGCACCCAAACACTTTTTGTAAAGTTTCCTCAGTTGGAGAAATGCATTAAAATCACCGGCTGACAGCTGTTTCAGATAAGAGCAATAGATCTAAACCAGAGATATAATTTAAATAAAAGGGATATTCAACTTTTAATGACTATTTAAAACATTAACTGTTACATGTGGGCACAAATAATTGAGCAGGCAAATGAATCAACTCATTGGAAATTCTCAAGGAAGTGCAAGTGCTTATGTTTTATTGTCATTTGGAGTCTGCATTTTATCCAAATAATAAAAAAAAAATCCTTTTCATTGTCTATATCCCTCCTTCACTTCCTAAAGTACCTCAATATCCAACCATGCCAACAGCACTTTGCTTTCAATTGTACAGTTAATATTGTTTTCAAAGGTCACGAGAGCTGCTACTCCAGGGAGTTCAGTACTTGAGTAATGAAAAAGCTTCATATTTATATGCTGATACCTCGGGAAATTTATTACACAAACCTTTAGTTTTTTAACCTTTTAAACGGCATACTGCACAGTACAGAGATATTTACCTGTTGTTCATAGGCTTAGTCACCATTCTGTGGACTTGTTTTAGATGTAAAAATCCCGCACTCGCGCTTTAAATTGTGATTATTAAAATTACTGTCAACTAAAGGCAAGTGCTGCTTTTACATATGCCAGTACAGACTTGCCCCCTGCTTGCCATTACAAAGAATGCATTGGTTTGACTTTTCACTTCAGGTAAAAATGGCTTTCATCCACTGCTTTGAGTCATTTAACAGGACCTATTGCACTGTGCATGTGCTGATGGTACTTTTTGGAGATGCTTTAAGACTCTTTGACTAAGGCCTCAGACACACAGACCTAGAGACCATTCAGTGCCCTTCCCCCCTGGCAATTTCAGATCAAAATCTGTATTCCCTGATCAGTTGGCAAGTGGTTACCGGAGGTTGGTGGCTGTCACCAGTTGAAATTAGTCAAAAAAAAGGAGTTACACTAACAACATCTTTTTTTTAGGTCACCAATTGATTACAGGTGTTGCTTGTTGTTTGCATGGAAGGCACTATTTACTCTTGGGGCTATAGTGAACTTCAAAAAGTGCAGTGCAAGCTGAAAATTGTGTCTTTTGAAATGTGTTGTTTCACTGGCAAGGCAAAACTTTTAATTTAAAAGGAAACTTTTGATTGTATCACTATTGTTTTGTGAGTATCTCGCAAGTCTTTGTTACTGCAGGCGACTGCAGCAACCTGCTAGTGACCAAAGCAGTTGCACAATCACTAAAACACTAAACCCCATTCCCTAAATCAAATCCATGGAAGCCTAAACGAACTTCTCACACTCTTTTGGCCAAACCGCGAACACAATTCAGGCACTTAAACACATCCGGTGCAACTCAATCACTCTCTTTTGCTCACTCTCATTCTCAGTCACTAAACACACTTCACACGTGTGTTGCTGAACCTTAAACACAGTCTCAGTCACTGAACACATCGTTGCAAAACTGTAAACACTGGCAGCAGAATGCAAACACAACTACAACACCACTGTCATCTGTTACACACAGCAACTCACAATTTAACACACATGTGTCCAATGATGTGAGCAGACCAACTGGGCAGGATAATAGTCAGTTTAGTGTGCAGGTGGCACATGTGCATCTACAATCGCCAGACACATACAGAGAGACAGAGGAGGAAGAGCGCATGTGAGAGGTGGCGGACGAGGAGGAAGGGGACGAGGACGACCAAGAAAAAAAAAACATGTCCACCATGACAATGAGGGAAGCAGGACAAAGGGCCAAAACCAGTCTGAGCAGATTCTCTGCGGCCATCAGCATCATCAGGACATTCACTGTTCCATGCTGTACAACATTTGACAGACAGTATGCCACGCTGCACTCCCCCTTTCCCAGAATTGAATGACCATGTGGTTGGCAGGAGTGCTCTTTTCACGCAACATAAGGAAGTGACTGGCCAGCGGGGTGGCAATGTCACCCTCTGTGCAGCAACTAGGGGGTCCTCCACCATCATGCTAACCTGGGGCCATACAACACCAGATATCTCCTCACATTCCTGGGTGGTCTACAGGATCACATGGATGTGTGTGAACAGCTGGATCAGCAAGCAGTGCCTCCTGTATGCATCATAGTTTAGTACAATGTGAACTTTCAACATGCCATCCAGATAAGCAAATGGTTCGCAAACAACTAGCGCTACATGAACATGCTCCATCCACCTTACAGCCCCTTCCTCAATCCAATAGAGTGGTGTTTCACTGCGTGGAGGTAGAAGGTGTTCGACCAGAGAATATATTGGTAATGGAACATGCATGAGATAGTGTTACTGTAGAGTCCTGTTAAGGCTGGATTCGGCACACAAGGGGGGGCAAGAGACCGCATTGCATGTAATATGGATGAGGTCCTCTGGCCAGACCACACACACAGACATGATGGTGCAGACTGAATCTGTTGTACAGTGATGTGCTTTCTGTTGTATATTACTTTATTTTATTTTATTTTTATTTACGTATTGTTTGTTTATCTACATTCAGCACTGTCATGTCACTCCAACTATGGAAGTCTTTCACTGTATACACTTGAAATAAAAGATTTTCTGTTGACTACATACCCTGGATGCTGTGTCTTAAATTATTTGATGTAGTGTGTAACAGATGGTCTTTGTGAATAGAGTTATTACTTGCTGTGTGTGTGATCTGACCACAGTGTTTGGTTTTGCACACTGGTCACTGTTTTTTGCAGAAATGGGTTCTATTGCTTGGAAGAAGTAACTATTGACATTAACTCAGAAAGGCCTATCGGAGAGAAAGAATCTAAATCAATATCAGTAGTATTGGAAGTAGCTGAACATAAAGATATGTCTTTGACATGATTATGAATAATTTTTTCTCTAATGTTTAAAATTTTATTTGTGAATAAATTCATGAAATTCATGATACTCCTTAAGATTAAATGAATACGTGGCTCAACAGAGCTCTGACTCTTTGTTAGCACTGAAAAAAAAAACCTGGGGTTGTTCTTATTTTCTTCAATCAGTAATGAATAATAAGACGTCAGCTTTACCAAGGGCTATGCTTTAAGACTGCAGCTTGTTAAACAAGCAAACTAATGTTAGCTGATAAATTAGCACTCCATCCTTTCATCCATATAGGTAACCACTGGCTCTACACCCACCCCCCCAGAAAAAAAATATATAAAAAAAACAAAACATAGCAGCCATCAAAACACCAACCATGAAGCTTCAAAACAATGGGTTATGCCACCATGACTACACTCATCTTTTATATTGTCTTTTATTAATGTTACATTAATTACTACTTTTATGCAATATTAATACTGTGCTTTTTGAACACAAAAATCTTCTTTGTCCATACCTACTTAATGATTTCTACTATATATTATGTCTTTATTGAGGGGGTTACATTTATTTTCTAAACAACTTTTTAGCAACTCTTCTTCTGTCTTTTGTTTTTATAGTCAGAAAAGATTCAACAAAGTTTCAAATTCACACTCACAAAAGGTTTTGCCACACATTGAACTCTAGAGTTGTGGCTGAGTCATTTATTATTATTTCTTTATTATACTGTATTAGAGACATTAAAAAATGTACACATACTAGAAAGCAAGCAGCCATGCGCACACACAAATCCTTTTCAATATTCTCATCATGACTGCAATTAGGTAGTGGGTGTACTGGCTGCACTGCTTGAAAGCTGTGTGCGAGTATGAGTTGGGTGTAACTGCCCTAAGCAGCATGGTCAGTTAAAAGCTTGGAGTTTGTTTGGCAGCCAGAGGAGGGCCAACAAGGATGAGGAGTAGAGTGGTGATGAAGAGCAGGAAAGAAGAAGTTATTTCTTATAATTGTCTTTGTTCATTTTGAAAATGTCAGCAGAGCATATCTGTATCTGCACCTGGGAGTTGCTCAGTGTGTTTGTTGTTTACAGCTAAACAGCTCTATTCAAGGTCAACTTGAATTTTTCCAGTAGCTGCAGGGATTCAGTAGTTACAGGTCTTAATTTCTACCATCATAACTGCTGCTGCTTCCAAACTGAATAACAAAAAGAGCTGATAATGTTAGAGAGCTTCATATTTACACCTCAGAATAGCTCTCTTGGTTTTTAGGTATAAACCCTGATGACAGGGTTTTGACAGACACATCTCACTGTAGTTGTGCCTTATGTCCCTATGGGGCAGGTCCAATCAATCAGGTCCAACCCTGCTGTGCCAATATGTTTCCATTTAAAGGATGTCACTCAGTTTAACATAGTTGAGCTCAGACTGAACATCCTCAGAACACACAGAGTGTCTCCTCATTTGTACACATCTGATGAACAAATTTACAATGAAATGACAAATGCCTGAAAAAAAAATCATAAATGTGCACCAAATCTTATGAACATAGTGATGTTAATCTGTGAAGTTTAGTCATGCATGTCTTTGTGTATGTATAAAATGCATACAGTGACCCTGAACAGCCTGAAAATGATTACTCACAGGTACTGGGTACAAAAAGGTTTGCAAAAAAGAAAGAAAGAAAGAAAGAAAGAAACAAAAAAGCGAGAAAAGTCTGTACTACTGTACCACTTAGGTCATATTCTTGATGTACCTGTATGTTTAACTAGATTTTTGTGGTAGATGTTGAAACACAAATGTTTATGCATATAAGGCAGAAGAAGTGTTCTTAATTATTAGTTTTTATGAAATGCTTTTCATTCAGTGCTCAAGTCTGAACTCAAAAGTGTTTTTTATTTGCTTGTTTGTTTTTATCACAATGACTACTACTCAGTCTAGGAAAACCTTTGACAAAAAAACCCATCATGATGCCATCAGATTATCTTACTTTGTCCTCAGAGACTTAAATGAAAACACAGAGTTTAACAGAAAGTCTGGATTCACACAGGGGTTGTGAAGTTTGAAAGATATGAGCTGTTAGTAATCATGCTGAGGAGGGGAAATGCCATTCAACTGCATAATGGGAAGAGTAACACAATGAGAGTTTTTGAAACCTAGTAGGGAACAGACCAGCGATGAGATGTTGAGGTATGTCCTAGCCATCCATCCATCCATTTTCTTCCACTTATCTGAGGCCAAGTTGCGGGGGCAGCAGCCTAAGTATAGAAGCCCAGGCCTCCCTCTCCCCAGCCACCTCCTAGCATTCCCAGCGTGTCCAGGGTTTGCCCCACGGCCTCCTCCCGATAGGACATGCCTGGAACACCTCACTCAAGAGGCGCCCAGGAAGCATCCTGGTCAGATGCCGAACCACTTCAAATGGCTTTTTTCAATGTGGAGGAGCAGCAGCTCTACTTTGAGCCCCTCCTGAATAGCTGCACTCCTCACCCTATCCTACATGAATTGCCACCTTATTGTGGTTGAGGAGTTTGTGTGTCCCAGTGATCCCAGGAGCTGTGTTGTCTGGGTGCTTTGCCCCCTGGTAGGGTCTCCCATGGCCCGGCTGGGTGCAGCCCGAAGATGTGACATGGGCCCACCCTCCTGTAGGCCCACCACCCACAGGAGGCGTCGTAAGGGTCGGGTGCAATGTGTGTTGGGCAGTGGCCAAAGATAGAGGCCCTGGTGGACCAATCCCCAGCTATCGAGACTGGCCTAGCATAAAGTTCATTATTAAATCCCCTGAGAAAAGTTTATGCAATTTAATTTGATTTTATTTGTCTTCTTGAAGTCTTTAATTAAAAGGAATATAAAATTTAAGCTAAGCCAAATTATGCATGACTTGAAAACTTTGCCAACTTTTGAATACCCTTTAAACCCTAGAAAGCCTAGAAAGAGTCTAGAGCTAGATCAGGCATAGCATTATGACCCTCCTGTCTAATATTGTGTTAGTCCCTCTTCTGCTGCCAAAATGGCCCTGACCCTTCATGGCATTGACTCCACTAGAGCCCTGAAGGTGTGATGTGGTATCTGGTACCAAGATGTTAGTAAGAGATCCTTTAAGTCCTGCGAGGTGGACCCCCCATGGATCGGACTTGTTTGTACAGCACATCCCATAGATGATTGATTGGACTGAGATGTGGGGAATTTGGAGGCCAAGTCAACACCTCAAACTCATTGCTGTTCTCCTCAAACTAATCCTGAACCTTTTTTGCTTTGTGAAAGGGCACATTATCCTGCTGAAAGAGACCACAGCCATCAGGGAATACTATTTCCATGAAAGAGTGTACATGATCTGCAACAATGCTTAGGTAGGTGATACTGTACATGCCAAAGTAACATCCACATAGATGGCAGTACCCAAGGTTTCCCAGCAGAACTTTGCCCAAAGCATCAGACTGCCTCTGCTAGCTTGCCTTCTTCCCATAGTTCATCCTGGTGCCAGGTGTTCCCCAGGTAAGCAACGTACATGTGCCTGGCCATCCACATGATGTAAAAGAAAATGTGATTCATCAGACCACGCCACCTTCTTCCATTGCTCCGTGGTCTAGTTCTTGTGCTAACGCGCCCGTTGTTGGTGCTTTTGGTGGCGGACAGGGGTCAGCATAGGCATCCTGACTGGTCTATTGTTATGCAGCCCCATATGCAACAAACTGCAATGCACTGTGTGCGCTATATATTCTGCCACCTATCTACCATAACCAGCATTAACCTTTTTTGACAATTTGAGCTATACTAGCTGTTGGATCAGACCACACAAGCAAGCCTTCACTCATCATGTGCATCAGTGAGTCTTAGCTGCTCATGAACCTGTCACTGGTTCACCACTGTTCCTTCCTTGGACCACATTTGAGAGATCCTGACAAGAACTGGGAACACCCCCACAGGAGCTGTGGTTTTGGAGATGCTCTGACCCAGTCGTCTAGCCATCACAATTTAGCCCTTGTCAAACTCGCTCAAATCCTTATGTTTACCCATTTTTCCTGCTTCTAACACATTAGCATTGATGACAAAATATTCACTTGCTCCCTAATATATCCCACTAACTAAGAGATGCCATGATGAAGAGATAATCAGTGTCATTCATGTCACCTGTCAGTGGTCATAATGCTTGAGTGGTGTATGTGTCCTCAGTTCCTAGGTTATTTCACTTAACTAGAGACCTCTAGAGACTTAGAGAGAGAACATAGAGAATCAGTGTCTGTCTTGAACTGAATGGCTTTTTATGTGATTGGTAAACATCTTGTAACCCCTCCATATTCATGTATTGGTCCTTTCTGGGTCCCAAACTCAACTTAGGAAATTCACTAAAGGACAGGATTGCCAGAATCATTCTTAACATTGTTTTATCTTTTATTATTCACAGTCATTCAAATCATTGAACAGAAATCACAGAAAATAGAGTAGACAGGTTTGTTAAAGGTTTAAAGTTTCACTGACTGAGTCACTGTTGCGCTCACCCTCCTGGTGCAGTAACCTGACTTGCCAACAAGTGGCAGTCTTGTCAAACTGTAGGCATGAAAGCGTCCCTTCAAGTCCTTACAGAGTTGAAACTGAGCTTGACTAACCAACTGACAGATAAGAAGGTGAACCGTTTGGTGAAGCTTCAAAATAGAGGAACGGGGGAGGGCAGACAGACAATTCCTCTCTGGTAGCACAAGTTATGATCCTCCACAATCAAAGGACTTTGATACATTCTTCCTTCATAACGATTTCCTCCGAGTAATAACTCAAGCTTAGCAAAGCACAGTGCTCCTATTGTGCGTAGCAGATAAAAGCAGGCTCTAAACTTCCTGTGTCTGCTCTGGAGACTGCCGGGGTGTGACACATTAAGGAGACTTATAGGAACAAAGCTCAGCTCTTTTTAATCTGCAAAAAGGCTTAAACACCAGTGTGGCTTTGGGAAGAGCTCACATAATCTATGCAACATTTGATAATCTTTCGATCACAGTCACTCAGATTATAGAGCTGATACCCCCTGATGTGTGTCAACAATGATCAGTTCCCACTCTCAGTTATAAAACAGCACAATCTTCTTGGCAGCTCAAAGTAGCTTACAAAGGAGTGCTAGCGTGCAGTTGGAGCATGAATGACATGAATGTCTATGCCCAGAGGAGAATAAAAATGTACGTATTTGTTTTGCACAACACATTTTTGAACAGTTGAAAGGTTTTATGGCTGCAAGCTCACATGGCTGATAAAAAGTATCTGACCTACTGTATGTGCTTCAGGAAGAATGCTCAAAAATTCCCATAAACACACTCCTAAACCTTTTGGAAAGCCTTCCCAGAAGATCTGAAGCTGTTATAGCTGCAAAGGGTGGGCTGACATCATATCAAACACTGTGGATTATGAAAGGAATGTCTCTCAAGTGCATATGCATGTGAAGGCAGACAAGCAAATACTTTTGGCAATATACTGTAGTGTATGTGCAAGTTATTTGCTGAGATCTAGGAATGTAGAAACACTGAAAAAGTAGTCAAAGACAAAACACACTGTTATTGAATGTTAACGCAGCTGTCTCTATCATTTTCTGTGTACAACCATACACAGACAGCAGCTGGGCAACCACTGATAAGTCTCCCAATATACAAAACTGTATGTCATAATCTCAGCATTACAATGAAAATGGGGGGAAAAAGGGATATTGCCTGGAGATTATCTCTTCAAGTGAGAAAAAAAAGTGAGTAAACAGGTGCATTTTGTTGTCCTCTACATAGACTTTACTTTTTCTTTAGGAGCTGCATTGTGCCCACAATCCTTGCTATTGGAGTGACTGGAGACAAGGCATACTGTGTGTGCTCCACCTTTCATATTTTATGCTTAAGAGAATGACCTAGACAATTAACAGTAAAAATGCTGCAATTTATTTTCAGACGCCACTGGCATCACAGAAATATGCACAAGGTTTTGACACACCTGCCACTATTGTTTTTTTTAAAAGAGGGATAAAGTCTGAATATGATAGGAAGATGAAAGGTGATGGTTGAAATCCCAAGTCTGCCATGGTTGATCTACAGTTCTGGAGCTTTGCTTTCACCTCTTTACTGTTTGGTTAGGTTTAGGAACCAAAACAGCTTGGTATGATTTAAAAAGAGATCACAGTTTAGGTTAAAGTACAGTGCTGTGAAAAAGTATTTGCCCCTTCATAATTTCTTTTCTTTTCTCTTTTTTTTTTGCATATTTATCACATTATTTGCATTATTATTGTATTATAATATTATGAATTAATGGTGATTAACCTCAGAAAAAAACTGTGTTCAGTTTCAGTAGCCACACCCAGGCCTAATTAATGCCAGACAAGCTGAATCAAGAATCCTAGCTCTCTTCCGCATAAACACAGATGGTAACTGATCTCAGAGCAGTAAAAGCAGAGACAGATTACTGCCAGACCTGTTGAATCAAGAAATCACTGAAATAGAACCTGTCTGATAAAGTGAAGTAGGCTCAAAGATCTCAAAAAGCCACACATCGTGCTACGATCCAAAGAAACTCAAGAACCCGTGAGACAAAACTAAACTTCAAGGCAGCTTTAATGCTGAAACTCTTTAACAGTGTCCAAAATATAAGGTTGGACGTTAATCCGTGATGTGACACTTGGAAATCACAAACGGGACGGCACACACAGCGTGGAGGGAACACAGGTGATGACGCAACAATGAACAGAAGGAAACTGATGGTTTAAATAAACACAAGATGACTGGAAGAGTGGAGACAGCAGGGAACAACAGGTGAACCAAATGAAACTAACATAAAGGAAGCAAAACCAGACACAAAGCACAGGGAATAAGGGACTGTCAAAATAAAACCATGACACACGCAGACGTGACAAAACACAGAGAAGGACAAACACAAAGGGATACGAACATACAGCCACTCAGACAGGACCTAAGGGGAACATGAGACAGGTAAGGAAAACTAAACCCTGGATAATAATGACATAGAAAAATAATACAGAAATACAAAGGTGAGAAATGAAACTGCCCTGTTATGATGGAAGACAGATTTTGAACTACAGCTTAAAGACGTCATTCCCATGTAACTATTCACTCAGTGACAGTCATGAGAATACACACAGCCCTGCCATTTTTCATTCATGTTAGCTACATAGTTGTGAAAGTAATAAAAAGACACCCAGGACAGAATGAAGGACTAATGACTTCTGCTACTTATGACCCTGTTTTTACAGAGTGATAGGGAATGAGTCAGCACAGACGGGCCCACCACGTTCAAGATAATTACCTCAGAAATAGCCTTAGATAGTCATAATAGCATTATATTTATAATTTATACATATATTATACAATCATGCATGCCGCCTCAGACTAATAAAAACAGAGAACACAGCAAATCTGCTATAGTGGAAGCAGGGAAGAGGTCTCTGCCAATTTCACCTCTATAATCTAAAAGCGTTTTCTGGAGTTTTGACCAAACCTAAGGTGCCAACGTCTACTGTTCAGATTTGTGTCATGTTAGTTTGTTATGACCTAGTAGAAAATATCCGTTGACCTGGCATTAACCCACATAGCCAGGTGTTGGAAAACTTGCTGAAAAGTTACCTGACTCAAAGTTTCTCAAACAAGTGAACCATACTGTGATTTCCCCTATGTTCAATGAGTGACAGACAAACAGAAATTAGGATAAACCTAGTAACGCAAGGCCCTAGTTGTAATAAACCAGAATGATTCTTTCTCATTAACATCTGCGCCTACACACATAAACAGACACATACACATGCATACTGCAACAAGCAGTTCCTGGTACAATTCCTTTCCACTCAATTATGTAAGTAAATTGCTTGAGTTCTGGCTTCCACTGGGAGAGAGCCCCATGTGACAACAGCTCACTGAGCTATGGTCTGCTGGGAGACCTGGGAGAGGAGTGCAGCATATGGGAGTCCAGAGGATACCACCAGACAGCATAACGAGTTTGATGGGATGCTTACTTAGTCCTTTCACATGGTGGGTATGGAACTTAGAAACAAAGATGGATGTACATTTTGATCACACGTGCATCTTTTCATTATGACATGACGCTCCCCCTGTGTCTCACCTAAAGTACTGCAGAGCTCTTTATCATTTATTGTAAGATTTCTCTCAACTGTTTTTTTTTTTCCAGTGCATTTCAGGAAAGAAAATAATCTTCTTCAGGTAGTCAGGTCTTATCTAACAAAGGTTCTTGTCATATCAAAACATAGTCGTTATGCTTAATGGGGAGAGCATGAGATCAAGGTCATCTTGCCATGATGCAATGGTATGCATAAGGACAAACAGGGATTTAATTTGAATGAATAAGTGAGGCGAATACTGACTGAATACCGTTAATAATGTTCTTTTTTGTGAAGGATTAGGACAAAGAACCTGAGAGGCTCCTATTAAAGCCTGGAGTAAGTTTGAGCCTAAGAGTTTTCTTTGTCCATTTTACCATTTGGAATATTTTTAACTGCCTAGAAAAATAAAGAAGCAATGTTACCTTAAAACGTCTTTTTGAATCAAATCTCAGTAGCTCTGCAACAAGCTATGAAATGACCTTGATTTGAGACTGCTTTGCTTGCGGTCAAGAATGTACGGTATCTTCAAACACAATTTCTGTCTAAACCCAATACCCCATTATTTCTTATTGAGCTAGATGAGCAAAAGAGAATTTTATTATATTATTTGGTCTTATATTTACTTCTATAAGTTTCTTATTTAAAACATCTTTGTGGGAAATCCACTAGTTTCAAGTGTAATTTCACTTCAACTTTGTCAAGTCAGACTAAGCCAAACACGAGCACCACACTGTCAGAGGTGTCTGAAATAGAGGTGTGAAAGGTCTGGGAGAGTTTTCAGCCAGCTTTGTGTCAGTGCAACAGTCCATTAGAGTTTTTGTGCATCATACATATTAGCTTCATCCCAGGTTGCTGCACTTGTTTTACAGTGGAGGTGACCGGCTTCAGCAAAGTCCCACATTTTGAGTTCAGATAAAAACACTGTCCGCGCACACACACACAGACACACGCAGACATGCACACACGCACACACACAGAGTTATCTGCATGTCAGGCAAATAGAAAGGGAAAAAAAAATATCAAGCTTTTTTTTTCATGCGCACTTGCTCTACAATATGTTCCCAGCACAATCGATTCGTGTGCTGGAAGGGGGAAAATGGTGGAGTGGTCTACAGCTTTTGAGGAGTGGAGATACAGACATTACTTTTATTTTTATTATGAGAACACAGTCTGGCAGCATTGCAGCCTCCACTTTTATTTGTACACGATTCTATAGCCAAATCACTGTGATCACTTTGAAGTCTCTTTGGGCTGGTTTTCGCAAAGTGGCAGATCCAGTAAGTGTGTGGTAATGCTGAGACTGACACAAGGGTAGATACAGTTCAGAATGGTGTGGGTTTGTGTGTGTGTGGGGGGGCATGTAATTGCCTGTCTCAGGTTCAGTCCTGTTATCTGCTAGCTACTTCCTTCATCTGAAGCCTCCCAAAGTACAGAGATTGTGAGTAACAAGGGCTTGGATACACACATCTCTCTCAGCCACGGCTCTACAGCAGTCGCCATAGGAATTCCAAACACACATTTGAAAATCCATCCATCCATCCACCCATTCGCTTATCCTGTTCAGGGTCGCGGGGTGCTTGGAGCCTATCCCAGCTGTCATAGGGCGAGAGGCAGGGTACACCCTGAACAGGTCGCCAGCCTGTCACAGGGCTAACACAGACAGACAAACAACCTTTCACACTCATATTTACACTCTCATTCACACCTATGGGCAATTTAGAGTAGCCAATTAACCTAACCCCAGTAAGTGCATGTCTTTGGAATGTGGGAGGAAACCCACGCAAGCACAGGGAGAACATGCAAACTCCACACAGAGAGAGAGGGACGGGCCTGGGCCAAGGTGGAATCGAACCCAGGCCTTCCAGATGGTATACATATTAGGTTTCATATTAGGTGTGACTGTGTGACTAGTTTGGCTAAATTAAAAACACAGTTTTTCCAAAACAATAGGCAAAGTATTCTGCCTCCCACTCCCTCCAAGCCACCATTGTCCCAGAATACAGAAGCTACACATGCCTTTGTGTTTGGACAGCTCTGAAGGAAATATACCCTTAAATGGGCCAACTCCAATAACTGAATCTTAAAGCAAGAGAGAAACTTCAGTGTTGGGCTTGGAACCAGTAGTTTTACAACCTTTAAATTCTCTCTCAAGGCCCATTTAGTAGCTTTAATCAAAGCTTTGTAGGGATCCTGTAAGACATTCTCTATTTGGTCAAATTAAACTTTGCTCTTCCTAAGCCGAGTACCATCTTGTTTCAGCGTGAACAGGGAATCGAACAGCTCTAAGCATTCTTTTTTTATTTTATTTGTTGCAAAAAGCAACATTCTGAGAAAGCTAATTTGTTTATAGGAGCCATACCAGTTAACCTATTACAAAGCATGCAGGGAAACCTAAAGCTTGCTGAAGTTGGAGCATCTGTGAACACACATATGGGATGCCCTGCATGCATATGTTTACTTCACTTTGTAAAAGTCATCCTTCATAAAGGGTTCTAACATGACTAATCGCTCTATAGTGGTTACCTATTTACTCTTTCTTTATTGATCAGTCATAAAATAACAATTTTTGGGTTACCAGAAAATCCCTGACTTTTATCATCTTCCAGGACTCACTTATTTTGGCCACTAATGCTGAGTTCAGACTACACCACACTGACAAATAAAAAGGCATTCATTTTTAGTAATTTGGCTTTATTTGAAAATATATATTTTTTAAATGTAGTGACTAGCAACTATTTTTTCATTCGCACTGTCCTCCACTGTGCTCCTTCATTTGTATTTCTCCTCAACTATACATTTTCTCTGACTGCCTGATGTTCTTTTTTACCACAGCTGTTTCCTGTCTATCTTTGTCACTTTCCTCCTCACTTATGGATCCCTCTATTTTTATTACTCTCCTGATATCTCCTTCTTTTCCCTGCCTCGCTGTTAATGATAGACAGCGGGTCTAAGCTCTCCAGTAGAGGATGGAGACAATGATCAAACCTCAGGAAAGCTCTCTCTCCTTTTTTTTAATTACATTCCTCTGTCAAATAAAAAGAGGAAAGAGAGCGAGAGGGAGGAGAGGAATCTCTGAGCAATTATTCCAGACTTAATTACATAAAGTGAAAAAAAAAAAATCCTTCCTGCCTGAAGCTATGTGAAAGAACTATTGCATCACTATATGGATCTACACCTGAAAGGCATGTGTTACTGATGGCTGCCATTCAGGTGTCAACCACCTACAGTATACACACATACAGTGCTGTGAAAAAGTAAATGTTTCAGACCATCAAACAAATTCTAATATTTGACAAAGATGTCCCAAATAAATACAAAATACAGTTTTTAAATGATGATTTCTTTTATTAGGAAAAAAAGCTATCCAAACCTACAGTTAGTTATTAGGTTTGGGGCAATTACTTTTCCAATTGTATAAGATTTATTGCCAAGAAGCATAATAATTGACCAAATAGAAATTTCCTTGCTTTTTATGTTAAGTTTACTTTTTCACAGCACTGTATATCACTGGCAGCATTCAACTAGATGACAACTCCAGTCTGGAACAGGCCAATAACATTATATTGCCACAGGAATAAATAGAAAACAATATGACCTGAAAATTATTGGCAAGCGATATATGTGATTGTCAGTGTATGAAAATATCTGAACTCAGAAGAAAAACATTCCGAATCTCATCTAAAGAGGATAGAGTTCTTTTTTTAAAACCTAGTAACTGGAAAAAAATTCTCAGTGAGAACCGTGGAAAGGTGGTGCAGAGATAAGGTTTGCTGCAGGTGTTCTGGCTTCCTCCCTCAGCGAAAAAGCTAATTGGTGATTCTAAATTGGCTGTGATTATAAGTGTGAGATGAATAATGTGCTTAAAAGTGCATAGAATAAAGCAGAAGATGAACAAATGAATGTGGCTTGTAGTGTAAAGCACTTTGAGTGGTCAATACGACCAGAAAAGTGCAATCTAAATGTCAGTCCATTTCCACACAAAAGTTAATTTAAATATGAATCAACTGACCTCTGAAAGAGTGCTTAAATAGAGGAGCCAAAATAAAGCTCAAAGTTAAAGATTAGACTGAAATGCATCCAAACTGCACAACTTTTATTTTTTTATTGGCCTGTGTTGCTGCACAAGAATTCTTTCTTTCTTTCTTTCTTTCTTTCTTTCTTTCTTTCTTTCTTTCTTTCTTTCTGTGTGCTACTCTACACAAATTTCCCAATGTTACTGTCCCTGTCATTGAACACAATTTTTTTTTTATTCAATCCACTCTCATATGTACCGATTAAATGGCAAGCGAAAGTCCACATTTGGAGAATGATACTCTTTGCTCTGGAGAGACATCGAGAGCTTGCACTTTCATCCAGGGAGGACAAAGGAGAGCCTATGGTCTTTTCAGATGACATTATCACCCTCTGCCATCACTGTATGGCCAGTGTACCACACAGTAATGGCATATGTCAGCACACTCTTGACTGTGGAACCGTAAAAGGTCACCAGCAGCTTCTCCTCCAGTTTATTCCTCCTTAGAACCCTCAAGAAGTGGAAGTGGCGCTGAGCCTTCTTCACCACAGAGTAGCTGACCACAAAAAGATCGTCAGAGACGTGATCCCTCCCAGTAGAACATGCCCGGAATCCCCTACCCAAGAGGCGCTGAGGAGGCGTCCTAATCAGATGCCCGAACCACCTAAACAGGCTCCTTTGATGATGTGGAGGAGCAGCAGCTCTACTTTGTGATGATGTGCTACTTTTTGAAATCTTTTAGCCTATGTCACTTTGTTTCTATGTGCGTTTATGTGGAAACAGAGCTAGCATTGCGTGTGGCTAGCAAAACTGAACTCAGCTTTCTGAAAATGTGGTTAATCACAGATGATTTTATGTTACAAATGAGACACTGTATCTAATCTCTTGGCAGTGGCCAGAGGGAAGACACTTAACTGAACACATGTAAAGTGCCTACCTTCTTATCCATTGCTTTGTAGTTGACACTTGGTTGCTAGCAAACATTACAGACTATGGCTGCTGTAATAATGCTCTTGTGGAAGGCATGATAAAAAATGTCTGGGAATTTTCTAATAAAAATCAAAAATTTTACCTGATATAAGTTTATTTGTCTTCTCAGGCAGATTCCTTCCAGTACAGCTGATGTTTTTTGGATTTCTCCCAGCTGTACTGGACATGCCTGGAAAAATGATCTTGAGCAACTTTAAATCCGGTACCTTCCTTTTTCATTTTTTATGCAATGATTCGTAGAACTTTTTGATCACACCTTGGATATTTCCTACTCTGAGTTAAGTGATTAAACTGATGACCAGTGGAAGTGAAGACGCCCACTGACTGACATGACAGAGTTCAGATTAGTTTTATGTAGTACCCAGCAATTTTGTCCTGGTTACACTGAAAGTCACTGACATTCCATTGTCTCAGGTTTCTTTCCTGTTTGTGCACCCATGATGAAGTGAACTAATTATAATTTCTGAGCCAATTTGTTAGAAAAGCTTCAGTGATATATAATTGCTAAAGCACTTGGCAAAGTAGACTCGGCTAAAACTACCTTTTTGCGTGTGGAATAAATCACTTTCACATGATTTAATTAAATCCTTAAGAATCCCAAATAAAATTGCCATGAATCAGTGCTTACTTGCATGAAGCACATATTATATACATGCTTTACATTTTCAAAATATTCAGACCAGATTATAACTATTACATTATTGTTTGCTGCCTTTCAACCATCAATTCATTCAAAGGTTTTGATTTCCATATGAGAAAACGGGACTCGTTGGCACTGTTGTAGATAGAAAATGATCAATTCAGTGATTCAGCCATTTGCTTGTTTCCTATTTCCAGTACTGTGTAGTGTGTACTAGAATAATTTTTGTTTAAAATTACATAGCACGGCACAGTGGCACAGTCTATTCATTTTTCAAAAACTGCTGTAACCTGCCCAAGGTTAAGGCAGTCTGTCCCAGTACACTTTGGTCAACAGGCACTGTGAAAAAGGTTTTGTCTCTATCACTATGTCTATCACATAAATACATAAACAGGAAAACACTTTCACACTCTGCCTCAGCCAGGCATTAAATTCGACCTTTTGGCTATGAGGTGACATTGCAAAACCACTGAGCCACTCTGAGTAAATTCACTCCTGTTTAATTCCAGCGATGCTGAAAACAAACCCCACAACCTCATCAGCAAAAGTAATGCAGCCACAAGAAATAATTCTGTTCGCTGTTTTTCATTACTGCAATCATTTGCAAACACTGCATGAGCTGAGACAAGAGATTGCAAAAGAGACAAAAGATTGAAAGAGGGCATCTCATTTCCAGTTTTCATTGGTTCATCTTGAAAACTTTAGAGTTCTCTGTGGTGATCTTTGTAGGTCATGTGTTAATGTAAGTCTTAGCAGACTCAAGCTCAAAGTTAAAGATGGAAACTTAGGAAACTCCATAGCAGATAGCAATGAGCTACTATCATTGATGACACACCTAATTTGAAATGTGAAACAAGGTCCCAGTAGCAGCAGCATCACAGTGCTATATTAGTGATACAGCATTATATCCAGTGACACAGCATAAGTCAAATGTCAGCACAAAAGTAGCCTGGCTGGTGTTTTCCCTGAAAAGTTATTGTTGTTAAATTGTTAACCAGTGATGTTATGAAGTAACAACCTTGTAACACTTCAGGAACCTGCAAAATATTGTTGCAGAATAAAACTGAAAAAATATTTTCTACTTGCAATACACTCGCATTCAGTCAGGGCAAGCAGTGCTTGTCTAGGGAAATCTAAGGATAGACTTCTATTAAAACATACCAAAGTAAAGCAATCGCTCTCATTTTATCGCAAACAGTGTTCTGTCATAAAGCTTCTCATGCCTGTTCACATCCATCCTTTACATTTCTACCATCTTTTGGCTGCAGTTGGCTATTGTCCCTGGAAGCAGAACCAGTGCTGCTTCATTACGGAACCACTGAAATCTTTATGAGGTAGGCATTCTCATGGGTGTGTCCATGTCTGTAACACTGGCTGGAGCTCGTCAAACTGAGAGGCCAGCAGCTTACAGCTGGCTGTTTGCACATTTGCATTGTGCATAAACCTCTGGTCTTTGATGGGAGAATAATGGGAGTTTGGAGTGCTAAGCATGTTGCTGCTTCTCGCGAACTCCTTCACCAGACATGTAATGTAAGAATATTTTAATAACTCGTTTAGCACATTATGGAAGCTTTAATGATAGAGTCGTGTCTGGTTTAATAAAACTGGCAATTTGAACACATGCAGGTTCCACCAGCAAAATATTTGGTCACTTGGTTGACCAAATATAATATGCAGCCAGCTGTTTTACTAATATACTTTTATATACTAATATACTAATATACTTTTTTTCGTTCACTAACCACATAACACAGTGTTTAAGCCTTTTTTTAATAAATATATTTAACATACAGTACTGCCAGAGCCATACAAAATGGCCTGGTGTGAATGTATCTGACCAAACAATCTACTTAAAGGTGTCCTGAGGGCCCGACATCCTTTAGACGACCCTGTGCTCACTGCCTTGCACGTGGAGCCTGACCGGCATTGTCATTGTGTCATTACTGTTAGCACCCTGTGTATTTCAGAGATGAGAGCAGGCTCAACCTGAGCACATGTGACAGATGTTATGCTGCTGTAACATTGTTCAGGATGACTGGTTTGGTGTTGGTTCAGTGATGGTCTTAGGGAGGCAGATCCATGGATGGATGCACAGACCTCTAGGCAACGGCACCCCGAGTGTCATAAGGTATTGGGACCAATTGTCGGGACCAATGGTCCTGGGATCAATTGTAAGACCCTACACTGGTGCAGTGCGTGCTGGATTCCTCCTGGTGTATGACAATGCCTGACCTCTGGTGGTGAGAGTATGCAGGCAGTTCCTGGAGGATGAAGGAACTGATACCACTGACTGGCCCTCATGCTCGCCTGACCTACATCCAGGAGCTCAGTGATGTCATGGTCTAAATCTGGGAGGAGATCCCCCAGGACACCATCCTGCTCATTAGGAGCATGTCTTAACATTGTCTGGCATGTATGTAAGCATGTGGGGACTATACAAATTAGTGAGTACCATTGTGAGTTGCTGAAATTAAATTTTGGCTAAATGGACTAGTCTGCTTGCATCAGTTTTCTACTGCGATTTCAGGGGTGTCTTTAAATTCAGCTCACTGTAGGTTGACAATTTTCATTTCCATAAAACGACATGGCAGTGCTTTGCTCCCAACATGTTAGCCAGTCTACATGAGTATAGATATCCAGCATGATTTTTTTTTCCCACATTGAGATCTAATATCTTCTTAAAGTGTTCCTTTAATTTTTTGAGCAGTGTGTATATTCTATGTAGCAGCTGATCTCAAAATGAATGCTGACATTTTGTGTATGTTACACATACATGTTGTATGTAAATATATTTTTGCTCACTAGTTTTTAGTGCAGTGGCACATTGGAGATCACTGCAATGTGTTTTCATGTATATGTGTAAATAACTGTTCCTCAAACAGTGATGCTAATAGTGCCTGTAATTGATTAATTTGTCTTATACAATGTATATGTAGCTTGCAAAGAAAAAAAAATACATGCACTGATTATTCATTTGTTTGGTGTTTATGAACAGCCATTTTTGCCATCTGACAATATACAGTGATACATACATACATACATGTCTGCATTTTCATATATGAGTGAAGCAAATAAGTGCTGCAGGCCTGGTAAAGACCGCCAGTAGGGCAGGTTTTTGGTAGTATGTTAAATAAGGACACCAAGCACAAAACATAACCAACCACAGAGATCATGACAATAACACTGTGTACTAATTCATTATCGTAAAGTGTTTATTTAATCAGTAAGTTAAAAATTCAGTTGTGCTGCAGTTTTTCAGGTCTCACTTTGGTTTGTAATAGGGACGTGAGACACAACATCATCATGCTTATGGGGTTAATGATCATGTTACCATTGACAGATGATAGATGGAAATCAACCACTCTGAAAAACTAGCTGTGGAACTTAAAAACAAAGTATGTGTCAAAACATGAAATCCCAGGTGTGTTGAACACAAACATGGGAGTGGTATGAGAGNAAAAAAAAAAAAAAAAAAGCTACACAGTCAGATTTTGGCATTGACAATAAATGTGGCCAACTGCTTTGTCAGCTGCTGCGCCACTGAGGTTAATTGGCTAACCATCACAACCTGGAACTGCCACAAACATTGTCCAAAATAGAGGGCTACAGACACTCACAGAGAGAACAACAGAAAGGGTTGCCTTGACCTTTCAACCTTGCTTGTGGCAGCACTAGAAAACACCAAGAACACTAAAAGGAGAGGAGCATAACTTTGGGTAGTGACTGTCAGATACTGTAGTAAGCTGAAGATGTTATAAATGCCACAGAGAAGAGATGTAACTACCAGAAAAATTATGACATGTGTTATTGTTGATTACTCTAAATGTGTATCAAAGCATTGTTTTTATTTACAATATACTATTTAAATTGTGAATATAAAATTTGTTGATTGCTGTATACTTTTTTAAAATTTCTACTAATGAAATACAGTGTTATCATGACTATATTTAAAGGTTGCAGTTCTCAGATGCCCCTTCTTTCAGGCATGTTGAACAATGATTCATTGTGTGTTTGAATGCTGATGAAGGAAAATAATTACAATGCAAAAAGCAATAAAAATGAAAATAATCACATTAAATAGAGTGCAAAATGTCAATCTGTGGAAAAATATAAATAAATAAAGCTATGGAAAATAATATATCAGGCATATGTAGTGCTTGCATAAAGCTGTTCACATAAGTTTTGTTTTGTATTTTTTTTAATTCAGTAAAGGTTGAGCAAATCTTTGGAATCAGCTTATAAAATTATTAGCAAACCCGATAAGCTCATTTGTGACCTGCTAATTTGTGCTGGTCTTGGTAGAATGCTAGTCATTACTGTAATAAATTATCTGCATATATTTATAAATTACTACATTGTTAGTCGATCACGTGCAGAACTTTCTACTCCTATTGGTGCATGTTTGCACCAATAGGAGTAGACAACACACTTGTATGTCGTGGTTGGTAAATCTCAACCTGTAAATTCTAGCAGAGCTCAGGGACCCTACAGTTTAATGATCACTCTCTGTGGATAGAACACTTTGTTTTATAGTCATGCGAACTTGTATGCTGACCTCAAGATTAATTTACTAATGATCTTGATTAATGCTAGAGAAGTAGAAAAGATTAGGTTACAGAAATGAAGGAAAGACCAAGAGACAGCCGATAGCTTACAGCAGATGGACCTCTGCACTGCCGCTGGCTGACACAATTAAAAGCATTATGCTGCCAAGACCCTCTCATGCAACACACACTAGTCTGACAGACCTGCCCTGACAGCTCCGCCTGGCAAAATTCAATTACTACTTATCAGCAGTGACAGGGAGCATCGCTCTGACTGGCATACATATATCCCTGCTGCTGGACACACACATGCACTCACCAGCATGCACACAAGAGCCTAGCCTGATGAAAGCAAGGTCAGCTATACAATAAATCACAATATATCAGCGTATAACCTAGTGTCAGTGTCAACACAGTGTTAAATGAAGTAACCCAACAATTACTTTCTCTGCATGAAACTGAAAACTTTAATAACTTTATTCAGAATTAGATAACAATTACAATCAGGTTTAGGCACGTATTAAGGTGTGGCACTTTTTAATGACTCTGTTAAATACATGAGAAATGGGCTAGTTAAAACCCCGAGAGAATGTGACAGGAGCCACATTATTGCAGAGACTGGTGAACACTCCAGTAAGGACAGGGTCTCTTATACCAGTGTTTCTTAAACATAAACTTTAAGTGGGCGGGTTGTTTTGGTCCTTAGCAAAATATAATGTATCACTACAATACAGTTCAATGCGTGCTTTTTGGGGGTTTTTTTGTACTTAAAAACACCACTGCAGCATGTTTATGGACAGAGATTGGTTAGTGTTCTGTGTCTGGTGTCACAAATACACAACAGCACTGGTACAGATTGCAAGCTTTAGAGTTAATGTTTACATGCACTGCTGCCATCTTGGATTGTTAAGGGTGCATTTAGTTGGGCTGCTGTGACTTTCCAAGTTGGAAATCCAACTTGAGGAGACCTTCCAGTTGGAAATTCCTACTGGGAAGTCAGAAATTCCGGTGAAACATATGATTTGTTGCAGGTTTCTCAGGAAAAAGATGCTTGTTTTTGCATGCCCATGTCTCTTTCACTTGTTTTTTACTTTCACACCCTGGTTGTGATTAGGCAATACAAATGAACTGGTAACAGGATGTGTTTGAACACATTTTATCTGTGGCAGTCCTAACTTGCGGCATACAGTACTTAAAAGCATCTTCTGCAAACATTTTGCACCTGATACCACATTATCCTGAATTTATATGAAACCAGTGTTACATGTGGAAAATCTGTTTGGAGGTGAGTCTCCCATGTTGGGCAGAAAAGACCTTCTGGAACTCAAGGGAGTGAAAAAAGTACTAAATTTAAAAGATTATTTTATTTTATTTTATTTTATTGCAAGGGTAAACATTCCTCCCAAGATAACTGACCTCACTAAATCAGTGGTTTTATATTTTGCAGAAAACTATGTGTCTATCCAAAATATTGAACCTTCTGTTTCCCTATAACTTTAAATTGTGTCAATTTGAGTTATAGGGATTCTGTAATTTTTTAAAAGATTTTTTATGGTAATGTACTGCTTGTACTGTATTCTTATGATCCACTATGGTAGATCTACAAGGGAATTCCTTGACATAATAAACTTGACATAATACAGTTTTATAAATAATCAGGTGTATTCATAGTGTTTTATTGCTTATTTATTATTAAATTCCACACCACTCATGATTGTCAGATAATAGTAAATAGTTAGATAACTATAGCAGCAATAAAATTTTAGACTGCTACTGCCAGGAAGGAGTGCAGAGAGGTGAAGACGTCCAGGAAGAATGTACCAAGAGGCTGTGAGAGCAGTAAGTTTTAATCTGGAAGCTTGAAATAAATTTCCAATTTATTTATTTATTTATTGGAAAACCAATAAATATGCCAATATTCCCTACGAGGATGGTGAATTATCCATATTTACATCGTATTTCTATTATCATCCATCATTCACTGCTTTGCTCTCATACAGTCTGTGATGAAGCAGAAGTTCAGTCAGCTGTGTTCTCTGTACAAATTTGAAAGTTAAAAAACTCAGTAAGCAGGTGTGTACATTTTCTAATAAATTCCTGGTTTTGCTAAACATTTAAATTGCAGTGGCTGACTACACTGAAGGTTTTCCAAAGGTGGCCATTCAAAAGTTAATTTTATAAGAACCTCAAGAATATCTCAGCTACTTAAAGTACTGTACTAATTGCTCTTCCCCACCACAAGGTCAATTATCTGTGCTATAAAGAGCTCTCAGGATGAAATGACCACAGCTCTGCATAAGTGAAGTATAGTTGTTGTCATCACGTGTTTTAACGGGGTTGAAAGTACACAGTATGCTCTGAGCTTTAAATTCAATCTGATCTCAACCTGTAACTTAGAAAAATGGACCCAAAATGTGCTTAAACAAGAACACAAGGGTGGATAATGATCTTAATTGCTCCAGCGAGGTTTGATACCACATGCGTGGGAACAAAAACCCATTAGCTCAATTATTTCACAACAGTGTTGCAGGGCACTTGCGTGGTGGAGATAATTGATTTGAACAGATATGGAGTATTTAATTGGCTGGTTGACAGTGTTTTGGGAAATTTGACAAAAAGTGGGTTTTGTCATAGAGAAAATAGGAGATTTCAGAGCAGTATAAAGGGATTTTGTGGGATTCAAATCTACTTTTTTTTAACACCTTAAGGCAACTGAAATACAAGGGGAACAGTGGACTATGAAGTGGAAGCTGCCAATTCACACACTGAACACTTCTTTCCAGGAATCTGAGATTACGCCACATATATTTTACAACCACCTCTCTCAAAATGAATGCTGTCCTATTTCTTTCCTTTCAAAATGATTTTTTCCATAATAAGCACCTAACTGAACCTAACTTAAGCTGAGCACCTAAACATGCATTTAAAATAGTACAATTTCTTATGACTGATGTTAAATATTTTTATTAAACAATAATTGAGTCAAGTCTCCAAAACATTAATGACCGGTGGGCTCCTATGGGTCTCATTCTACTGCTAGTGGGAGCTTCCTAAAGCTTTTAGCATAATTTCATCACTCTGGGGTTCCACCTTTCTGATTATGGCCAAAAAAATATACAGGGACAAGTGTCTTTAATTGGTCTGTCAGCCGTCACTGTTGGCTGTCACTCCATAATGCATCACTCCATCACCATCAATGTTGAGTCCCACGCTATGGTTCTTAAAGGTACAGTGTGCAAAATCTCACCACTAGATGTCAGAAGATTGCAGTTTGCAGTCAAGTGAATTATGTTTTCTTGTCACTCCCAATTAAAGTGCATAATCTGTAGTGAGCATATGGTGTCAACCCGGTCTTACCGTTTTGTGTACATACGGCGCTCGTACTGCGTCCCGTCATACGCTGTGACATCTCCCGGACCTCTCTTTGGCACCGAGGGGGACAGCACACACACCCCCGGACCTCGATTCGTCCTTTAGCTACTTCTAGCGATTTTTGAGACAGCCAACAAATAGTTTTGTTGCACAAAAGTTGGCAACAGTGCCGGCCGCCGATCGCCAGATTACGCATAAATCTGGCGATCGGCCAGATTTATGAAAACGGGCCAAATCCATCATAGTTTTCTGCTGTTTACTGCGTACAGTTTCCATTTTTGGAACAATGCTTCTTGTTGAATTTATCTCTGGCGGCTTTGGCTGCTTTCCACACCTGCTGCTCTGCACTCACAGCTTGTTCCTGTCTAATATCGTAGTAGAGTCATTTTGTGAATCGATGATGGCCTATTTTAGAGAATTTAATGAGGCCTTTGAACTGATCTGCCAGACCTGAGGCCATATCGCTGCAGACCACGCAATGGTGCAGTGGTGTGGATGCCTCTGCCATTGGCGGTCAAATTACACAGACCGACTGACATTTTCTAACTATTTGAAAAGCGTACGCTGGGTGTTACCCCCCTGAATTACGCATTGTACACTCTGGAAAATGTGGATATTTCTGAAGTGTCCCTTATCAAAGTCGCACTAAAACATTTTAAAAGATTTTTGAGCGTAGTGTACCACGTAAAATTGGTTCAAGGTCAGGAAGCGCAACAAGAATTCATAGATACTGTAAGGTGCACCGGATTATAAGGCGCACTGCCGATTTTTGAGAAAATTTAAGGATTTTAAGTGCGCCTTATGGTCCGAAAAATACGGTAATAGCAATTTCTGCTACTTATACCCCTGGACAGAGCTTAGTTGCCTTTTTCCTCAACAGGCAGACATTTTATTGAAATAAAAGAGGATGGAGGAATGTAAAGAGCACTACCCCTCTTATCCCCCAGCTTCTGAAAATAGTTTCACATACTCTTCACCTCAGCTTATAGTTATGCCTAATATCCTGAACAGACTGGAACTTGGGTTTTGTGAATAAGCAGTAGGAGAGTAAATTTAACAGGTAGAGATGCTTAAGTCTATCCGAGCTTGGACACCTACTGTACAGAGCATCTTACTTTCTCTTTAAATTTCTAAAAGGTTTATACTTCATGGGGGATATTTGCAGATACCTCAGTTATAAAATACAATAAGATAGAACCTTAGATTTGAAAGGTTTTGCTCTCACTCTCTGGTAGGGTACACTGCATAACAAATAAAAAAAAAAAAAACTTCTTACTAAAAAAAGTCACAGACTTCCTGCAACCAAGTCATTTATTATTGTGTGTGATACTATCCAGGTAGCATTTTTCAGACATATACATTTTTACCATTTTAAAATTATAATTTTATTGTGTATACATAGCCATTCATATTGTTTGCATAAAGTTTCTCTGATGGCAAAAAACTAAATAACAAAACTAAGTTCAGGGTAAAGGGCTCAGTACTTAATACTATGAATATGAAATAAAATGAATACCAGCAATAAAACATGCAGGATCAGTGGAATGACTCCGGGATCACAGTATGACTACATTTGCAATAAGCATTTTGTCACTGATAAGCCAAATACATAAATGTTATTTTGGGCTGATATATTTCTGTAAGTTATTAAGCTAGAGCGTTTTGACACTGTACAACTTGTGGTATAGTACAATGCAGAAACTAACATTGTTCTGGAAGTGCCTTAGAGCACATTGGGCTGCTAACATTGCTTACATGACCTTTCATACAGCTAACTCAAAACAGAGTGGTAAAATAATCTTTGTTATTGCTGTCAAAATCTAATATATTTAGACAGCTAAAGGCATTTTCTTAGCATTTCAGACCTCAGTTGGATGTTTTCCCCTCCAGTGGATGTGTTTCTTAGAGGATGACTCATGCACTGTCTCTATGATTGGTGACAAAAAAGTCAAAAAAGACTTTTGGTTGCTGGTAACTAATCTGCATTGCTTTGATGCAGAGCACACAGGTTTAATCTGAGTCAATGTATTTGCATGCCTAAAAAAAGGGGAAAAAAAAGAGACATCTGAAGCATCCAAAAAACTGCTGAACACTCAGCACAAGCTGTTACTGTACTGTAGACAGAGGTATTGATTCAGACTTCATTAAGCTATACAAGAGACAGATCAGATAAGAAATACATCTGAAATCTGTCAAGTGTACCCTTTGATGCAGTTAATAAATGTGTTGCTTTGCATTTTGAAAAAAGATCTTTTTTTAGTAGTTGTTCTACTACAGTGATATTTCAATATTAGCAAAAACCAGATCTGTATGAATATGAGCCAAATAATTTCAGGCAGAGCATAAATCCATACCAAACCATTACATTCTGATTTTCACCAGAAGCCTTTACACAATACACTTTAAAGACAGCTGTTTTACACATGCACACTAATTATATGGCAATTTGGATGGGCAGTCACAGTGAAGAGACAATGTTTCATTTCCACCCACAATTGGCTTACATCACATGTGACTGATCAGTGGTCCACAGATAAATAATAATAATAATACATTTTATTTGTAAGCACCTTTCATGACACCCAAAAACACTTTACTTTAAACACATTGGTCAGCACTTTTTACAGCAACATTTAATCTAGTCTGACCCCCAAAAATGGCCAAACAAAAAGTGGAGTTTGAAAACGGGTTAACCTGTTCACTGACATCAGAGGCTAACCCGTGTGTCTCTTTTCCCTAATGCGATGTTGGGGAGAAAGAGCGGATTGTTGGGATGGATGCGGGAGATGCAGAGGGAGACCTGCACAGGTCATCAGTGCATCACTGCATCAAATACCAGGAAACGCTGCACAGCAAAGTCCTGAAGACAGAACGTGTCATAAGCACCGTAACACAGCCAGTGAACTTTATAAGAGGCAAAGTTTTAAATCACCGGCAGTTTCGGTCTTTTCTGGAGGAAATACCGTCTGAATTTGGTCACGTGACTTATCACACAGGAGCGATGAACTGCCTGAGGAAATTTGTCAGTTCATAGAAAGTAAGAAAGAAACGGAATAAGTGGGAAAACTTGTTTCTTGTTTCTTGACTTATTGCTGATATCACATCACAGTTTTTATCTGAAAAATTAGCTAATTTTTATCAACTTGAAATGTACTCATTTTCCCTTTTATTTTTGAAATAAATAAAATTTTCTATATTATTTAATATGTTGAGGAAAAATTTGCTGTATTCTGGCCATTCAAATTAATATTGCTGATTAAAATATTTTCAGTTGTAACGTCAAACCTGTTTGGCTCGCGATCTCGACTGCGTGTTCAATTTTGGCCCGTTCTGTGATTACCCCAGCATACCCCTCTGTCATCAAAACGTTTCAGAAAAGGTGGTTTTAAAATGATGGAGTGTAAAATTATTGAGTAAATATTTGCAGCTAAAATTCAGTTCATAAGGAATATGTATATTGCATTGTGTTTTGGTTCATAAGGTAGAACCATGACTTAAACATTGACCATAATAGTGGGATTCTTATCATTTGTCCACTTTAACTTAATGCTTTCAGTACAGGACCTTTGGGTAATTTGGAGGGAGGGGTCCAGATACCTTCTGGGCTCCAGAGCATTTCCCCAGCACCTTCATGGGATGTTACGCATTTGCTCATTTGACTTATGAACAGTTATTGTTTAATGGATTAAAGAACTGGGGTTTGACCTAGCATTTTGTGTTTTGGCTGTATGTTTGTATCCCTTTGTGTTTGTGCTTCTCCAGGTTTTGTCAAGTCTGCATGTGTGTCATGGCTGGTCACTTCCTGTTTTATTTTGACAGTCCCTTGTCCTGTGTGCCTTGTGTTCAGTTTGGCTTCCCGTGTGTCACTAGTCTTGATTCACCTGTTCTTCCCTGCTGTTTCCACTCTCCCTAATTACCTTGTGTGTATTTAAACCCTCAGTTTTTCTATGTTCCTTGCTGTGTTGTTGTCTGAGTCTCCTGTAGGTGGTGCGCATCCCCTTTTTTGGGTTTCTCTTTGGAGCTTCATTCCTTCCTTAAGTTGGTTGTGTTTGGTGTTGGTGTTTTGGACTTAATTAAAGACTCTGCATTGAAGCTGTTTTGAGTTCAGCTCTGTCTCACACGTCCTGCATTTGGGTCCAGCCCTGCCTGCCACACTGACACCTAGCCGAGTACAAGCTGCAACTGAGTGTGTGTGTGTCATTAAAGAACAATGCTTCTTTGCCTTAAAGCTCAAACCTGGATGCTGAAGTGATTCCATGCAGCAATAAATCAAGACTTGAAAGATCAGAGCATATTAGAAATATCTACTGAAACTTCTAGTAAGGACACTGTTGAACCCTTACAGTAAGATTCCATTTTTTTTTTCTCCACAGGTACAACTTTACAAGAACGAGCTTACTGCGAGATCATGTGTGGATGAAAGACTCCACAGATTTTCGCATGTGCTCACACTCTATAATCTGGCGCACTCTAATGAAACACTCCATTTTGTCTCCCTATTCCTGACCAGGTCTTATCCAGTATTGGACAAAAGCCTCTCATTCAGCCCGCACACAGCTGCTGGCCTCACTATGAGGCAACCAGACAAAGGGGAGAGGACAACAAGTGGGAGTCAATGAAGTGGTATTTAGTCTGGGTATTTGTTTTGTGTTGGCTCTGACTGGAGCTTGGATGACTTAATGAAACCCAACCATACACTGAGTTTATTACACAGTTAGAGGGGCAGGGTAGGAGAGAGAGAGAGCAACAGAGAGAGACCGGTAATACTTTATAATGAGGATGTCAGACCTAATTAGAATTCATACACTGACCTATGCTGAATTAACACAGATCTCGATCGCTGTTGCTGCATGCAAAAGTAGATGAGTGTCTATTTATATGGCATGAAGAATATCCTCTGTGAAAAAGGCCTTCCTGCTTTACTGACTGGTGTGGCACTTCTTAACAATCATGTATCAGCCATGGAAAGAATGAGCTCACAGCAGATGATTTGAATGGGTTTTTCTGTGCATGGTAGATCATTAAAAAAGTGGAAGTTTTTCTTCTTTTTTTTTTTTTTTGGATTGGTAAATGGTCCAAACATGAATGCTCACCTCAGTTGAGCTGCACTGAGAGGGATATTAATTTTTTCACTTAAAGATACCTTATTACAGATATTCACAGAAAAAAAATCATCTTGTGTAGGTTTAAACTAATGAGGTAAGACAAAACAACAAAACAATTACCACCCAGAAGGCCATTTTTTATTTTCTTTTAAGCGAACTGCAAGTGTTCCAAGATGTGACAAGGATTTGGAGTACATGTGCTCTTCTGGCCAGGAATGCTCAGAAAAATACAAACGATTGTTACATTTGTTACATTTCATAGGTTTCAAAATATGTTTGAAACCTATGAAATGCCTGTGACTGTTTTTTACTATTTCATAGAAACATGTAAAAAACAACAACAAAAAGCAAAACAACAAAACAGCCCCAAAACAAATAAACAAACAAAAATCAATCTGAATAAAAACTGAGGTGCCAAAATGTATGAAACACAAAAGTTATGGCCAAAACCTTTGGTCACAATTGTATGTCATGAAGCAAAGAATAATTCTCTTTCTTTTAGTGTGATGTGTCATCTTAATGCTATTGCATTGCCACCCAGTTATGCGATAAACTTTGTATTTTACATTTGTGATATGTTTTGTTGCCATTACATTTCTGTTTCAGTATGAGATATTCTAAGTCTGTAGACTGCAGTACCAGTACTGTATGTGATCTGCCATAAAGTACCCTGATAAAGTCTGCGTGGGCTTCCTGGCATGTAGGTGCAGTGGGTCCTGAAAAGTGTTGCTGTTTGCAAGAATACTGTGTTAATATTCAGGCGTCTTGGAGCAGTGTATGACGTCATTGAAAGTTAGCATGCTTAAATTATAACCTCTGAAATATAAAAGCGTAAAAAAATTCAGTGGCTATAACTCAGACAAGTTCATCAAATAGGCTGATTAAAGATGCTGAAACCTTGCTGATTTATTACAAAAACACAGTATTATTGTGGAGTTGCAAACAATAAACACACATTTCATTTAATCTAACTGTAATTAGAGGTCAAAGGTTTACATACACTCATCATGGGCATGAATGTCATGGTAATTTTGGGCCTTTTAATATTTTTTTTTTTTAACTGCTCTTTTTCCAAGGTGGAATGATTGTACAGCATACTGTACATCATTAATGAAAAAAAAACCTACGTACAGCAGTTGTACAAAAATACAAGTTATTTGGATGTGTCACCACCACCAAGGTCTGGGAAGAAACTGTTATCCTCAGATGAGAGGGAATTGGTAAGGATGTTCAGAAATGACCCAGAGACCATAAAGGCTCAAGCCTGCCATAAACTGGAAACTGCTGGAATACCAACTGCAGCGTCCACAGTGGAGTTTTACACAGCAATGGATTGAAAGGGTGCCAACCGGAAAAAAAAAGTCCCTCTTCAAAAATCAAGCTCTTCAAGCTTGACTGAAAATTTGCAGCTACCTACATGGACAAGACGAATACCATCTGAGACAAAGTTTCATGCTCAGCCAACGTTTTCTGGTCCGATGAGACAAATCTTGAGCTATTTGGCCACAATGACAAGAGACATGTTTGGCGCAGGCTTTCAAACCAACTGTCAAACACGGTGATGGTAGCATCTTTGCTGCCAGTGGTACTTGTACATTGTACAAAGTGGATGGAGTAATGAAGAAGGAGGACCTCCTCAAATCAACAGCTGGACAATTGAAACTTGAAACAATGGGGTGTTCCAATATCAAAACTGGTTTTGAAATGAATAAAGCATGCTAAGATTAAGCTTTTGGAATGGGATTCCCAAAGCCTTGACCTCAATCCTATTGAAAAAGGTAAATGAATAAAAGTTAAGACTAATTTGTTGATGATAACACACAATGTCTCAGAGATACACTACATTCTATCCTTTTATATGTTTAACTGTCAGTTTAAGTGTCTGTGCCATGGTACAAAAACCAATAAAAAGCAAAGTTTTTTTTTGTTTCATAAATTTGGTTTAAAGACAACGGCTACTATTTAACTATGGTAGTCATGAATCTTTTTTTTTTAGCGCCACCTTCATCCTGGTGTTTGATAAGTCAAGGGTTAATCTCTCCTCTCCTTCAGAGCTCCAGCTACCGTTTCTCTGTTTGCCCTCTTTTCTGACAGATGAAATAATGTGGTAACAGTGACAATATGCAGGTTCAGACAGAAGACACGCAAAACCCCCAGTGTGAGCAAAGAGTGGAAACATTTTTTTGTGACATTAATGTCATCCACAAGTTGCCCCATGGGAGGAAAAATATCTGTATCTTACTTTGACTCTTCCATTAGTAATCTGTTTGTGTTTCAGGCTCACAGTGGCATCAAAGCTGAAAGCTAAAAGGTAGTGACTGAGCAGGGACTAATTTATGTTTCCACCTCAAAGTCCAGGGTGTAATTAGGTTTAATGAACACTTCTGTTCAGGGTTTCTAAACAAAAGGAAAAAAATGCAGAGCAGATCATTGTCCTCAGTGGGTGCCATTAAAAAAAGTCTGTGAACAATGAGTGGATTTAAACCAAAACAGATCACCACACTACAGCTGCACAAGTCAAACAATTCAGGATCACACTGCAAGAAATGTTCTTTCTAATGAGATAGTTATGTGCTTCTTTACCCATTAAAGGGACAGTGTATTCAAAGACCAAACATTTCTATCAGTTACATTTTCTTTACCAAAGCATGCTATTATTACAGGCAGATGCTTTCCTTTCAGACAGTAGCCTAATGGGTAATGTATTTTGAGATAGTGAGGGACCACACACCCTTTTTTCCATCTGTGTATGTGTGTGACCGTGAGAGAGTAACGTCGGCTGTACAAAGTTTTTCAGACGTTTTTCAGAAGTTTGCCAAGAGTAGTAGCTACTGCAGCCAAAAGAGTGTTTGACTGGCCCAGTTATGAGTGAATATGTGTGGAATTCAGCTGTACACTGTGTTCGTCACCTACAAAAGAATAAAGTTCTGCTGCTGCAACCTGCTGATGTCTCTCTGCATCTCTCATCTTTGCTGAGGTGACCCAGGTGAGAAAGCTAGTTATCAGCTATGAGCCAAGCCAAGTCTCTTTGTTACAGTTACTGTAGGAGCTGTGGATCTGAGTAGGTAACACTATGGGCACTGCTGTCTACATATTCTTGTCGGATTGAATGTGCATAATATGATGTATATGCAGAATTTGACACAGCAGGGCTGTTTTCATATCTAATGAAAGTGGAAGTTTGATCTCACCAAAATTCAAATTTTGTGGAAGGGAAGCAGGACTTGTGACATCACAGTTATCGTGAAAACAAATTCTGGTCCAAATGTTAGGTTACACAACTGTTATGTGGATTGTACAACACTGAGTTTTATGTACAGTAAGAGATATCAGACATGTTGTACACTGTTGCACACTACTGTTTCTTCAGATGCTGCTGATGTCTCGGATATACAAGGTGGTTTCACATTTAAAGCTTTGCAAAAACAGAAAATGGTTTTTAACTTCATGGTTTTAGTACACATTAGTGTCATGTATGCACAACAGGCAACTTCTACTATACAGGCAATGTATAGTAGACTTTTGCACACACTGAAAGCGTATTGAATGGAAAAGGCAACCCCATATCTTATTTAAAGGCATAATTTTTATAGTGTAGTTTCAATGGTTAAAACATGCAGCAGATCAGAGATTTTTGTTGACATAATTTTATTTATTATTGGTGTGAAACCTTTGTGTCTGGATTGAATTCAAGGCAGACTCATCTGTCTGCCTCGAAGCTGTGGTTTGCAGACCTCTTATCTGCATTTTGTAAAAATGCTTTTCTCTCAGGCTGGGTAATAGATTTAAATGGCATGATCCACACACTCCATTAACCCCAGACCAAGGCAGAAACTTCTGACATTGCCTGAAGGGTGAATACTTTGGTCTGCCCTTTTCACCTTTAGAAATCTGTTTTAATACATAATATAGTTAATTTCACAGATTTGATTAGGATTACTTATTGTATCCAACCAAAGAAACAAATATAGCAACTTTCTTTTGTTCTGAAAGAGAGAACAACTGTGCATTTGTATGGCCAGTGTGAAGCTTGAATAAATGAAAATACAACACATCAAAAATAGTCACAAATACAGCTTTTTCTATTAGTAATACTAACCATGGTATTCCATGCCCTGATATTCAAGAAGTAGGTGGCTGGTGATCTGCACCTGTACATGCACTATAAACTGAGAGCAACAAGGTCATGCTCTTTTCCTGAGTACTGTGAAAAGATACAAGCAGAACAATACAAGGCAAATTAACAGTTTCAAAATCAAAATTCTATTCAATATGCTACTAATAATTACAGTAAGATGATGTTTTCCTCTACCTTACACAGTGGTTCCCAAATGTTATGTTGAGGTACACTGGTGTGATTTTGTGGCAGCCATACATTTTTATCACAGTATACAACTATGAAGAATGAATTGTACTGGATGCGTATTTTGTACATGCTCATTTAAAAAGACAACCTCATGAGCTACCAGTCTTATGATCTTCAGCTGAATAATCCCAGAGGTGGCAAAAGCACATACATTCTTTACCTAAGTAGAAGTACAGATACTTGTGTTAAAAAATACTCTGGTCAACGTTAAAGTATTGATTCAAGTTCCTACTCAAGTAAAATAGAAAAAGTACAGGCTCTGAAATGTCCTCAAAGTAACAAACTAAAAGCTCTTTGGAGGCCATTTCCACCGGCTATTTTTGTGCAAATCTAACTGAACCTTGTACTATATTAACATAATAATAAAACAATATTAGTACAGGGGAATACAACTGGTTGTAGAACATCTTAACCAATCACATGCGGCTTCCACAAAAAACAAAAAAACAAAAAACAGTTCAAAATCAGGAGCTGGCTGGCTGGCTGGCTGGCTGGCTGGCTGGCTGGCTGGATGGATGGATGGATGGATGGATGGATGGATGGATGGATGGATGGATGGATGGAAGGACCTCTTTGTATCCAATAAGTTTGAAAGCACGCTGTGATGGGAAATAGAACCTTCCTTCAGATGCGTTAAACCTAAAGTAACAAGGCTGTTTTAAAAATGGAAAGACGAGAAAGTGCGGATACTTGTGTAAACATGTGCGGAGTAAAAGTAAAAATGTGTAAATACTCAAGTAAAGTACAGATACCTGAAAATGACCAGTAATGAAGTATTTGTACTTCATTACTTCCCACCTCTGAATAAATTAACACAGGGCCATGAAGCTAGATCTGCACTTATTAAACCCAACACCCCCTCTGAAAGAATCTAGCACTAGATCTGTACCAGAGGCAGCAAGATTTGGATTGTGGGAAATTGTCTGATAAGGTTTGTGGAATGGCAACACGCTTGTGAAAAAAGACTGCAGGTATCATTTTAGAAGTTTTTTCTGACCTAATTACATAAAGCTTATTTCCTTGGATTATGTCTGAACAGTTCTGAACTAATTGTTTTTATTGATAAAGGAGATAATGGAGTCTGAGGTGAACCTACGCTTGATGCATGATTGTGATGCAACCCCATCAAACTGGCATCTGATCAATTTCACATTCCTATAAACTGTCATCTAATATGTACCCTTTGTAACTAAGGTTGTTCAGTGGTTCTTGGCATTGCCCATCCTCATGTTTTGCATTTGAGTTCAAACATGTATGGATGTAGTTAAGTGGTTTGCCTTCTTAGCCTCCATTTCCAGCGGAAATTTATCAAGGGGCAATGTCCAAAATGACCTATCAGTAGAACCTGAACTAATGGGCTGCATAAAGGGCCAGCAGACAAGAAGAAAATGGGAAGTTTCTGGAATGATAAGTTATGTAACACTATGCCAGCAGAGCTCTAGAATAAATTAAATAAATAAATAAATAAAACTGCTATTCTGGTTGGCTTCCTGTATTAAAGGAAAGATAAATGGTCCTGTGTTCAGTGCAGCACATTCAAGCGGGGGCTGACACAATGTAAAGCCTCCAGCACTGTGCTACTGTAAACAGTTGTTAGTGGATTAGTGAGAATCAATGGCAAGTAGTGGTAAACCAAGCCAAAACAAAACAAAAAAACAGTGCATGTATGAGAGGAAAACCTGCAGCACTGCATCTGCCCCGACTAGCATTATAAATGGCAGCAAAACATAAACAACAGAAAAAGTCCTCAGTATTCTAAGCAATGGGTCATTTGTTTCATTTGTTGAAAAGGCTGTTGGTGCATCTGACCCCATCTCAGGTGAGGACCCTGGAGGAAAGCTGCTGCCCCATTGCACCAAAAAGTGCCAGCTATGGTGATTCTCTCATTCTAATTGCTTTTGGGCTCTATCCTTTGGAGAACTTCCAGGGACATCCAGCTGGGAGGAGACCCAAGATTTTGCTGTAGGGATTATATATCTTATCTGGCCAAGGAATGCATCAGAGGAACTGGAAAGTCTTTCCTCAGGAGAGGGATGCTCTGAATACCCATCCTAACCTGATGCCACCATAAACTGGCCTCAGATAGGTGAAATAAAGAAAATGGATGAATATGCCTTTTTGATGTGTTAACAAAACAAAAGTGTAAGGAAAACAGAGAATTAACGTTCTCTGTTGTTCAAAGTTCGACTGCTGCAGTGGTTCTGTGGCCCCCCAAAGCATCATTAATCTCCGTGCCCCCAGTTCCATTGTATAATTTCATGTGTACATTTTCTTGAGATTTGGGGTGCCACTATAGCCACTATATTGTCAGGAACTCTACTGATAATGAGTTTGTCTACTTGTTTAAACATGGTTTGGAAAAAAGCATAAGTCTCAATCATTAATCTTTAATGTTAGGAGTCACCAGTGGATTATACAAACCCAAATACTGTTACATATGCATGCTATACTAACAAGGCCTTATACGTGAAGTGTGAATTGTGCATAGTGTGCTGGTGAAGCATTACCACAACAGAGTGAAGCAGAAGCAGCTTGTCACAGGAAATGCTTATGACAGGCTGCCAGCGCGTTATGGCGATCGCTTGTTTTTGTCTTTTACTTGCACCTTGCATGTTCCCTGGAGGGCTTGTTTTGTTGATAGTGTTCCACTTACTTCAGGTCACAAAAAGCAATCCCATTTTCTTGAATTTATTTCAAAGTCAGGGTGAAGCTCCCGGCATCCAGACAGTTCATAAGAGTGGAGTGCTTGGATGTGTTTTCCCAGCGTCAGCTCTGCCTCTTTTTATGTCCAGTCCAATAAAGATAGTGCAAGTTGCTTGTGGCTACAGTCAATACTTGTACAGTACGTTTCTCATCTGGACTTTGACAGTTTAGTCGCTGTATACAAGCATGGGGAACTGACTTCTGCAAGTATATAAAAGATATACTACTACACTCTCACTCCTCTGTCTGTTAGGCAAGACAGGATTCCAGATATCAGCCACCACCTCTACCGAAAAAAAAAAAAAAAAACATCTTCGCTCTGGCCCACATCAGGTGACGGATGTGAGGTTAAGTGGGCATTCTTCACATGTGACAAAACACTAGTACAGCATGCAGAGGTGTGTGTGTGTGTGTGTGTGTGTGTGTGTGTGTGTGTGTGTGTGTGTGTGTGTGTGTGTGTGTGTGTGTGTGTGTGTTTTCTTGTCTCTCTGCTCCGGTCATCTCCTTCTTTCCCTCCTCCCTTTCTTCACTGTAAAACCCGATGAGTTAGTTCAACTCAAATTATTTGAGGAAACCGATTGCCTTGAATAATTTAAGTTCATTAACTCAAACACGTAAAGCATGAAAAAATTACTCATTATGAGTAAAAGTAACTCATATATTTTTTGTTAAAGTAGCTTTGATGAATAAAGCCAAAAATTGTCTGATTTGATTCAAAGGAAACATAACTTTTTTTTTCTTGGCAGTCAGCTGCCATTTGAAGTGAGGGCAAGGAGGCCAAGCTGCCATAAATCTGTTTTTTCTTCTGTAAACTAGCCTCACTTTAGTTTACAGTCTGCAGTGAAGAGAGACAGGGAAGCCACGCAGGACAGGATGTGAACCTGCGCCGTCGGTACTGCCACGTGGCATGCGTGGTCACCTGCTCTTCCACTGAGCCACCCTGGGTGCTCATGAGTGCCTCTTTTTTTAAATCTACAAATGTACTAATACAAACATTATTTGTTAAAATTGTGATTTTTCTGTGAATCAACTTATTTAACAGTTACTGATTTCATTAATTATTCTATCTTTTTGATATGATCAACATCAAATCTTTACGCTTCGAAGGATCGTTAACAATTATCTGCATATCTGCATTTGATATGTGATTATTTAAAAACTGAAATAGAAACAGCAACTGAAAGATGAAGTGGTGTTTACATTTTTTGTAATGATATAAGAAAGAAAATAAGTCAGTGGAACAAACTGGAACTATATTACCACAAATTTAAGTGTACTCAAAAGAACTGAGTTAGAACTTCAACAATTCATTTTTAATTCTATTTAATTTATTGGAATGATTGGCTCCAACTTTTTCAGCAGATTATAACAAACTTACTTTTTTTACTAAGATATACTGTTAGGTTTTACAGTGTTCTTCCTAAAATTTCTCCTCAACCTGTCTCCCCTGTCTTTCATCTTCTCTTTTCTAATCATTATCTCATTTCCCCCTTTTCCTTTCTTCCTCTTTCTTCTCATTTGTCTTCTTTTTATTCCTTCTCATCTGCTTTCTTATTTCCCATTGGCTTCTTTCCTCTCATGTTTCTCTCCTCCCCTCTCTTTCTAACACCTCCCATCACTTCCTGTGGAAACCTGTCTGATTACCTCTATGGGATCATAAAAGGAATGGGGATGTCTGCTCAAGCTAATGATAATTTAATAGACTCATCATCAAACACTCATTATGGCAGCTTGGCCTCCTTGCCCTCACTTCAAATGGCAGCTGACTGTTTGACACAACCGTCTGTTGCAGATTTTAACAAAGGAACTCTCTTTCATCTTGCAAAACTGTTTTATTTTGCCCATGAAACTGCAGTGGATTGGCTGAATGATGTGCAGTGATTTTTTACAAAAAGACAAGCAGAAAGCGGATACCCCTCACTCTGAGGGTGTGTGCAGGACACCAGGTGGAAGTAAAACAAGGCCAGGGCATTGGAGATGGATTCAAAGTGTTCTACCATGGTATAGATAGGAAGAGAAAAGGAGTAAGAGTAAACTTGAAGGAAGAATGTGTAAATTTGTAGATGTAAAGAGAGTGTCAGACAGAATCATGAGTTTGAAGCTGGAAATCGAAGGCGTGATGTTTAATGTTGTCAGTGTGTATGTCCCACAGGCTGAATGTCAGTTAGAAAAGAAAGAGGAATTCTGCAGTAAGTTGGATGAAGCAGTAGAGAGTGTCCCCAGGGGGGAGAGAGTGGTGACCAGAGCAGATTTCAATAGACACGTAGGTGATGAGAACAGAGGTGATGAGGTGTTTGGTAGGTATGGCGTTAAAGAGAGAAATATGGAAATACAGTTGATAGTGGATTTTATTTTATTTTTTTTAAATATGGAAATGGCTTTGGTGAACACGTACTTTAAGAAGAGGGAGGAACATAAGAGAGGAGTGGGTGTATAAGAGAGGAGGAAGGTGCACACATGTGGCCTACATCTTATGCAGAACGTGCAATCTGAAAGAGATAAGACAGTTGATGTCAGGGGAGAATGTAGCAAGACAGCATCAGATGCTGATCTATAGGATGACTTTGGAAATCATGTAGAAGAAACGGGTGAAGGCAGAGGCAAGAATTAAATGGTGGAAGTTGAAGAAGGAAGAATGTTGCATAGAGTTCAGGAAGGAATTGAGACAGGCTCTGGGTTTTAGGAAAGAGTTGCCAGGGAAGAGTTGACTGAGTCAGGTACACCTGAAGTGGTGAGAGCTGGACACAAAGGATGTAGAAAAGGATTTGTATAGATTGCTTAGGGACAAAGGTTGAGCTTTAAAGGATGTGCACCAGGTTAGGGTGATTAATGAACAAGACGGAAATGTACTAACGATGGAAGAGAGGGTCTTCAGAAGATAGAAGGAGTACTTTGAGGAGCTCATGAATGAAGAAAATGAGCAAGAAAGGAGGACAGATGGAGGGCAGTTAGTGAATCAGGAAATACAGACGATTAGTAAGGAGGAAGTGAGGGCAGGATGAAGAGTGGAAAGGAAGTTAGTCCAGATGACATACCTGCAGAGCTATGAAGATGTACGGGAAAGAGGGCAATGGACTTTTTGACCAGACTATTTATTAATTAATTTAATTATTAAACTGTTTGGTCATTTAGTTTATCACTTCACTCTCAGATTGCTGGTTTACTTGTGGTTCCTAACATACTTACGAGTTTCTACTCTTAGGGGGCAGAGCCTCCAGCTTTCAGACCCCTCTTCTGTGGAACCAGAACTCTGCATATAATCATTAGTTATTATTAATCTCTGGTTCTCTTCTACAGTATGTCTTTTGTCCTGTCTCCCTCCCATCAACCCCAACTGGTTGTACTGTAGCAGATAACTGCACCTCCCTGAGCCTGGTTCTGTTCGAGGTTTCTTCCCATTAATGGGGATATACTAGTAGCTATTTTCAAGGGTGAAATGCAGAGCTACAATACAGGGATAAAGTTGATACCATGAAGCTATGGATGCTAAGTTAAGAAGAGAGGTGGCAATCAGAGAGCAGCAGTATTGTTTGATGCTGAGAAAAAGCACTCCAGATGGGATGTTTGCTTTGAGAGTGTTGATGCAGAACAATAGAGGTCAGAAGGAGCTTCGGTGTGTCTTTGGGGTTCTGGAGAAAGCATATGACAGCGTATCAGGAGAGAACCTGTGGTATTGCACAAAGAAGTCAGGAGCGGAGGAGAAGTATGTGAGGCTGGTGCAGGATTTCAGCAGTGAGACAATGGGAAAGTGTGTGGTAGGAGTGAGAGATGGGTTCAAGGTGGGGGTAGGATTACATCAGGGAACTGCTCTCAGACCCTTCTTGTTTGCAACAGTGATGGAGAGTCTGAGAGATCAGGCAGGAGTCTCCAAGGACCATTATGTTTGCAGACAGCATTGTGATCTGTAGTGAGAGTAGGGAGCAGGTAGAAGAGAACCTGGAGAGATGGAGGTGTGCACTGGAGAGAAGAGGAATGAAAGTCAGCAAAAGCAATATAGAATACATATCTGTGAATGAGAAAGGTGACTATGCAAGGTATAGTGATAATGAAAGTAGATGAGTTTAAATACCTGGGGTGAACCATTCAAAGCAATGGACAGTGCATAAGATTAACTAACTAAATACCTAAAGTGAAAGGGAAGGTTTCACTGCTACGAAACACAAACATGTAGAAAAGAAGTGCTATGATGTATCGGAGACAGTGGCACCGACACTGGCTTAGACATGTGCAGAGGACAGATAGTGGATGGACAAATGATGTTTAAGAAGGAGCTGTCAGGCAGATGGAAAAGAGGAAGACCACAGAGAAGATTCATGGATGTAGTGAAGGAAGATATGAAGAGGGTTGGTGTGACAGAGGCAGATACTAGCGGCAGTGTGAGATGGAGGCAGATGATCCACTGCGGCCAACCCAAAAGGGAGCAGCCAAAAGAAGAAAAATATGGCTTTATATTACTGCGGTAGATGTTTAAGGTTGAGCTCATTTTAAACACTTTATATTTTGTTTAATCTACAGTAATGCATCATATTCTATAAAATAAAGTTTGTAATATGGAGGACCACAATAGCTTACACTTTACATACACTATAACTGGTTAGAATAAAAATATACCAGATACTACATACATGTGAAAATGAAAGTACGCTCTCTTTCAATTCAAAGGCTGACACAGGAGGACATTAAAAAAAAATAAAAGACAGGGCGGGGGTGAAGAGCATCTGTTTACAGAACATCTCCAGGAGGCGATTTAGAGAGACAGCCATCCAAGGCCGTCTGTTGAGGAAAAACTTAGTGAATTCAAATTCATATTGCTGATTAAAATATTGTCATTTGTAATGTTAATCATGTTTGGCCCGCAAACCTTGACTGTGTGTTCAACTTTGGCACCATTCTGTGATTGAGTTTGACACCCCTGGCTCACACCATATCATTATTCACTTTAATAAAAACTGAGCCAAAATGTAGAAGCCATGTGTCAAAAAGTACTGTACAGACCATTATTCAGTTGTAAAACCATCTTCAGCAGCAATAACTTGACATAATTGTTTTCTGTATGACTTTTTCAGTCTCATATCACTTTGTAGGAATTTTGGCCCCCTCCAATTTACAATGTTGCTTCAGTGCACTGAGGTTTACAGACGTTTAAAGACCTGCCACAGAATTTTTGGGCTGAAGTCTGGACTTTGTTCAAACTGCAACACCTTGATTCTTTTAATTTTTTTTTTTACAATCTTCCGTTGTAGATTTGCTGGTGTGTGTGGATATATACAACTGCACTAAAAGTTAGTAATGACTTGTTAATGTACTGCATCAAAGGACTAACAAGACACTGAATTAATACAATAATAATTCATGTGGAAATGTAATTTATAGTAAAATTATCAAGACTTATCAAGAATGATCAGGTTGACATGGAAGTTTTGAGTTTAATAGTAAACAACAACAAATAAACAGCAAATTCAAATGGAAGCCAGTTAGCAAAAAAAAGTGGGGCTCTTAATGGTAAAATAGTAAATCACTCTTAATTGTAATCTAAGAGTGTGTATAATAAATTACAGTGTCAGTGCATTAAGGAGAGCTTTTGGAATTTGGAGAACATGGCAGAAATTGAAAGTAAATTCATAAGTTCTGTTTGTTAATGCAAAAGTCTTGTTTTGAAAAAGCAGTGTTGATAAAAAAAAATAAAAAAAATTCCACACTATTTATTAATGACATTTAAAGCCAATTAACTCACCTAAATGTATTCGATACTTTCTTACCAGGAGAAATTTTGATCCCAGTGGCCTTGTTTTGCCTCTTTAGTTGTTCAGCTAACTCAGATGAACCTGCATGCTCTAAAATATCAAACCAATTATACCAAATACATCTGTGCAATTAAATCAATTCAATAAGCTAAAAAAAAAAAAAAAATACAGGGTGGAAGCTGCTGAGGAAGTTAAATTAACCAATGCTTTTATTTTTATTAAACTCCAGGCAAAGCAGTGGCAGTGTGTTAATTAATTTGTTTTCATGAATTATATAATTATGTGCAGAAATTTATGAGACCAGGAGCAGGAAGAATGGAAATAAAAGAAAATAAGAAAATGAAGCAAAGTGAAAGCATGGATTTAACTGCATTGCTTCCTGTTGATGTCTCATAATGTTCATGTGTGAACTTGTTATTACACATAATGCTGCTATCTTGAGAACAGTTAGTTGTTGAATTCAGTTTTTTTAATGGTAATAATTTGTTGAGGTCTTATTACTTAGTTACTCTTGCACCTTGAATCTTTCACTTGACAAATAAAGCATGAAAAACTATGAAAACTAAATTCAAATTAAGCATTAGACAAGGAATACAAATCAAAACGCTCTAAAAACTAATTAAAACTAACTGAATTAGAGAAAAAGTTAAACAAAATAAAACTAAACTATAATGTAAAATCCCAAACTATTATAAGGTGACTGTTGTGATTTGGCGTTAAATAAATAAAACTTAATTGAAATGGTTTGATAGGTGGAGGCCACTGACATTTTTCCCTCCTCGTCTTTTCTTACTGCTTTTTCACTGGTTTTACATTTGGCTAGGGTCAGCGTCACTACTGGTAGCATGAGGCGATACTTAGATCCTACGGAGGTTGCACAGGTAATAGTAATGGCACATCAGTGTGTTCCATTGCCAAAAGGTTTGCTGTGTCTCCCAGCACAGTCTCAAGAGTATGCAGGCAGTTCCTGGAGGATGAAGGAATTGATACCACTGACTGACTGCTCGCCTGACCTAAATCCAATAGAACCCCTCTAGGACATTATCTTTCTGTCCACCCGATGCTGCCAGGTTGCACCTGAGATTGTCCAGGAGCTCTGTGCTGCCCTGGTCCAGATCAAGGAGGAGATCCCCCAGGACATCATCTGTTGTTTCATTAGGAGCATGCCCCAGTGTTGTCAGGCATGCGTAAAAGCACATGGGTGCCATACAAACTACTGAGTACCATTGTGAATGGATGCAGTGAAATTTCAGCAGAATGAACTGCCTGCTGCATCATTTTTTTCACTTTGATTTTTCGGGTGTCTTTGAATTCAGCTCTCTGTAGGTTCATTTTAATTTCCATTAAATGATGTGGCATCATTTCATTCCTAACACATTACTTAGTCCATATCAGTATAGCTATCCAGGATGATTATTCCCCAATGAAATCTGAGTTTTAGAATGTTGCTTTAATTCTTTTTGAATGGTGTATTTATTAAAAATCACAACTGAATTAAAAAGCTTGAGCACTGTGTGAAGTGGTTAACTGCCAATATCAACAGCAGGAGTAAATATTAATGAAAAATTAAGGTAGTGTATTAACAAACACCTGGTTAAACGTTGTACATTTGGTCAGTTCATATTCATCTGAAAGTGTTGGTGAAACCTGCACCTGTTCAAGTTTCCTGGTTTATTAAACCAGACATGACAGGAGTTCCCCTCACCATCATTAACGCTTTCATTACTAAACATGCTAAACCAGTCACTAAAAGTAGTGTTAATTCTGCTTCCAGGGACAATAGCCAACTGCGGCCACAAGATAGTATTCATGAAAAGGATGGATAGAAACAGACATGACAAAAGCTTTATGACAGAATGCTGTTTGAGATAAAAGGAGACAGATCCTTTTATTTTGGGATGTTTTCATTGATGTCTATTTTTAGATTTCACTAGACAAGCATTGCTGTCCTGGCTTGCCCTAATGGAATGCCATTGCCATAATCATTCTTTATCCACTATTCCGTTAAGCTTTACTCCTTTCCCTTCTCGAACCCCACTTTATTGTATTCCACCTCAGCCTCTCCTTGCCCTTTACTTTCTTTATTATATTTCTCTCCTCCTGCTCTCCCTCAGTATGATTTGAACTGCAGATTAATAGACACTAGTGTTTTAATAAAGTTAGCCATGACCTCCTATCAGCCCCCTCCTCTGTGCTGGACCTCAAGGGTTATTGGAGAAGTGAAAATGGGAAGATGAGAGAACATAAGACAAGATTTGAAAAGAGAAGGGTGGTGATGGTGTGGGGGTGTCATTGTCATCTTGAAGGATTATGACGGCTGCATAATCCTGCCTGGAAGGGGAGGGGGGGCAGACAGACACAGATAGGGAGAGCAGGATGTGGTGTAATATGCAGGTTTGACACTGTATATTTGCCAGGGTCAGTTCTAATTACAGTGCTGACCATAAGATGGCAAGTTCTGACCGTGTGTGTGTGTGTGTCAGTGAATCAGGGAGTATCTCCTTGACATCTGCAATAATGAAATCAGATTGTTATTGCAGAAGTGGTGGTGGGAATTATGAGGAGAGAGAACAGTGTATTATCGATTATAAAAACAACCTTATTATATACACAAACCTTACATGAACCCACAATATCAAATTTCAGTACGCTCCATTCTTTACTGTAATTAGTAAACAAATGATTTCCAGTAAGTGATCTAGATCACAATCTCTCCTCTTATTTCCTCCTCATCTGACTGTACTGCTCCCATAGCTTTCTCACAAAACTGCACCAGGAGCAAGCCAATAAATGCAGGCCCAGTGTCAGTGGTGTTAATAAATAATAAAGATGTTAATAAAGCATGGAGAAAGACTGTAACAAGTCCAGCATTTACAAAGATGATCAAAATATACCTAAACCGCTGTTTCTGATTTTGTTGGGATTTCACCATGAAAGTATGATTTACTCATAAGAATGTCAATGATAGAGGGCCATTCCAGCCTCGAGGCTGATAGTTTACAAAGTAAGGACCATTTCAGCAACATGAAATAGCTGAAGACAAAAAAACCACAAAAAAAAAAGCAAACTGATGAATCTAAGTTTCTGCTGAGGTTCCTGATGTAAGCTCAGTATCTGGTTTAAACAGCATGTATCCACTGAGCCAATACACCTTGTGCAGCCCAGACTGCTGGTGGTAGTGGTGTAATGTGTGGGGAATGTTGTATTGGCACACAGTTGGTCCTTAATATCAAACACTTATAGTTTCATTGCACAGCCTCTTTCTATATCGTTTATCATGTATATCCCTCTATGGCTACAGTTCACATCCAGCGGGATAATGCACCATGTCACAAATTAAGTAATCTGAAATCACCTATTATGCCTATTAGGATCATTTTTAGCACCTCTTTTTTTTTAATTATTCCTGGACTCTACTAAAGTGGCTTAGCATGATTCACAGTTTTAAATAATCCTTTTTAATCTTATACATATTCCCATTTAACCAACACTGGAACATAAAAGACACAATCTAAAAAAAAGTTTAGAATCACTAAGAGGAGTTACTTTGATATGATCAATGGTGGGCATCAAATAATAAAAAAAATATTGCACAATTTGGCATAGTGATAGTCTTTTAGTCTCAGTTTTCATCCTTAGAATTCAATGTGCATGGGAGTGGGACACACTACAGAATCCTTCAAAATCTGCAACAGAGGCCACAAGACATAAGCATGGTAAACACAACAATGTGACAAAGTGATTAAAAGCAATTATAACTACAAAAAAAAAAAAATACGAAACAATAATCAGGTTTTTTCCTGGCCCCAAAACAGCTTTTGGGGGAGACTATGTAGGTAAGTATGGCTGGTTAATGCTATAGTCACACTAGGGAAAAAGTGGTTGTAGGCTATGGCACAACCACAGTTATTTGCAACTGTGTGCCATGAACAACAATGTTGTTGTCTTTGAAATGGTTACTTCAAAGGACAGGCCTGTTACCCCTCACAGTCAGTTGCCATGTTTAAAGTGACTTTGGTGCGTCATCAAGATAGTGATAAAATAACAAAGACAAGGTCAGTATGCTGGTAGGCTGCTGTCAGTTTAATGGGGTTAAGTTGGAAATTACATGCAATGTGTTTGTCATAATATGGCAATTAATTGTAATACAGTATCAGTCAAAACTCCAGATCTGATGCAATTAAGCATCACATTAAGCATTTACATTCAGAGTCCAGCCAGAACCTCATAGATACAAAACAGTTCAGAAATTCTTCCACAAATTGTGACGTAGTTGTTGCTCAGCACCCTTGCTTTTATAGTAATATAACAAGAATACAGTCGGCAACCAGTTGAGCCAAGTCCCCAATTTCAAAGAGATGCGTTGCAGACCACCTGCACTCATTGTTCAGTTCACTTTTATGTACAGCACTTTGGTCAGTGGTTAATGTTTTTTAAAGTGCTTTATAAATAAACTTGGCCTGGCCTGGCCTGGCCTGGCCAGTCTGATTCAGATTAACTGCAATGTGTTGACAATCTGTCTGCGTTTATAAATTATATGGCAATTATTTGTAAACCTTCACCAATCTCTCAGAGAATGATTCCAATTAATCCAAGGTGCACTGCAATTGTTTAGTGACAGCTTGTCGCCATTCAGGTCACCACAGCATCTGTATGTGAGTAGTTGGGGATAGGAATGAGTTTGAAAAGACGCAGCATCGTAATAACAAATTCTCAAATTAATAACAGATTTGGCTTTTTTTTTTCACCTTGACCTAAGGGTTAAATATACTGATCACTTAGTTATTTCCTGCCCGAAAAAAACTGCAGAACAATCTCCACTTTTCATTTCCTTCTGTCCAGTGCCTCCTCCTGGTCTCTTAAATTGTCCTTCAACCAAAGCTTACACTCCATAAGTAGGAATTTCAATAGACATCTGCGTTGATCCCACAGTCACCCTTATTCCTGACATCATTGACCACCCGACCACCAAACAATCTCTCTACACTCACAACCTGCTGTCAATGTCACTGCCTGTTTACAAATGAACAGGAAACAGTAGACACCTTGATAAATCCTTAAAAACTCAGAGGACACAAGTACATTTGCATAGAGAGACACATGGACTAAACACGGGCTGCCAGAACAGAACAAAACTACACATACATGCTCATACAATGCACTCGAACACCGCGGGGAAATGATAGTGATCAAAACAAGCATCCCATGGAGATTGCTCCAAAATGTGCATCAAGATGGCAGTCTGCTCCTCCCTCCTTCGACTGCAGCGAGCTCCTTAATGGCATACCAGCTCTGTCATCCCCTCCAATGTTTTAACTCCCAGTCAACTTCACTCTTTCACCCCAACCCTATTACCAGACTGTTAAAGATTTAAACTTGTGTTCAAAACCAGGGTGTGTGAGGGTAATGGCGAGGGGCTTTAGGGGTCAGAACATGGCATCTGTGAGGCAAATCTCCTGTGGTTATATTTGGGGACTGATGTTTTAAATAATGCACAGTGTGGGCGAGAAAAAGAGGCACACATCTTCAGCTAATAAAAAATCCAGAGGAGGACATGCAAGCACTTATGTGAGCACAGGAGGGACAGGGACTGGGGAGAATGAAACTCAAGGGGCTGTGTGTTTTTAAACTGTTTTAAACTTTCTTTTTAAATGAAAATCAAATAATTAAAAAAAACAATATCTGAAGCAGTCAAATACAAAAATGTTATGTAATTACTTAAACTGGATATAGTTAGTTAATATTACAGAGACTGGATTCAGTTAATTTTTGACTTTCTTTTTTTGGGTGGAACCAAAAACTATTACTTCTTCAGAATGGGAAACTTATTAACGTTAACACTGAGAAAAACAATCTAAAGACACCTGTAAACTTTTCTTTTCCATGACGCATTTATTTACATTGAAAACCAAAGGCACAGTTGCCCACCAGGCATCATGCCTAGATACTTACACACTAGGCAGAAACCTTTAATACAATCAAAACTGATGTCAAACTTTATGTTTATTTCACAGGTATTTGGCTGTCACTCTTTTATCAAGAGTAGCGAATATAGCAGTAGGTGACAGCTCTATTACAACACTCCTGCTCCTGCAGAGTGAGAATGTATTATATAACAGCTTAGGAGAAATAAAGATCAAGAGAAGTACAGATAGAGAAAAAACTGCTCATATTTCCATTAGCGTTGATGACAAGATTAAATGAAGATTAGCTTTTAGCATCTTCTGGTGGAATAGATGTCCATCTGTATCAACAGGGAAAAAAATCCACACTTTCCAAGTGGATTCTGCAGATGTCCTCCAACTACAATGAAATTAAATATATATCTATGAATTTAAAACTATAAATTAAATAAAATAAACCTGTAAATGCTGCTGTATATTACTTCAGCCTGTTCTCTACTGGCTACATCAATATGATGTATATGATATATAAATAGAAATATTTCTGTGAGATATATAGATCCAAATCCAGGAAAACTTCTTTTCAGTGGTTCAGTGAAACCTTGGTGTCGAGGGCTTAGCAGTCATTTAAAGTGGGATGTGTATCTTTGAACGGTGACAGTCATTACGCCACGTCTCCTAACCGAGGAGAAGATAAAGCAACACAGATCTATCATGCTTAGCTAAAGCTATAAGGACTTTAACTGGATTTGTTTTGGGCTTGATCCTCTGAGTATAATGAAGTATCTGGCCAATGAAGACAGTTTAGTTCCCTTTTAAAACAAAATATATTAAATATTACTACTGTACTTTATGTCCACGCAAATTACAGTACAAACAAATTACAAAGGTGAGAATCTCAAGTCATTTTAACTGACTGTTAACTCGTTTATCAGACAGTTTCAATGACTTTCACAATGTCTCATGCAACATGCTCACAGAGGGGAAAAATCACAGGATGTTTATTCAAGTATCTGACTATGTTCATGTAGCTCTCTATTGCAGCATAATGCTTTTTAAATGGATGTTCTCTGTTGACTTGTAGAAATAGATGTCTGTCAGCTGGATTTTCCAACACTATTGAAGTCCCACTTTGTAAAAGAACTACAGATATGTCAGGAAACTGTGGGCAGAATAGCTGCGAATCCATCACTGCAGATAGTTTTGTCAAGGTGAAGTCCCATATTAATGAACTGGATGCAGAACTTGCACACTGCATCAGTGTTACAGTTTCTGTATGCAGTATGAAGAACTGCTACAAATATGGAACCCAACAGAATAAGGTAAGCGAGTGAATGACAAGATTAACTCAGAGCTAACTGCATTGGAAGAATGCATGAACGCAAACAGGTATGATGTGTTTTCCTGTTCATAATGAGTCTAAGTATGTGATTTGTTTACAGAAATGGAAATGCAACCTCAAAAGGCAAATATTTGCCTGTCATTAGTAATCCTCAAACATGGTCTATCACATAAAACAGGTTGTTGCAACACATTCAGCACCATTACTTTACCATTACCATTATTTTTAAGCTGCATTTCTATGTAATGTGGCGCTGTGCCAACAGTATTGTTATAATTTTCAATGCTTGAAATGAAAGCAACTGGAGAAGTCCTACAGTAACTGTTGCAAATGTATAACTGATGTAGGTGGATAGCTCAATACTGAATGCAGTGTCAAAGCTCTGGTTCTGCCCTGCAACTCCTTACTGAGTCAAGCCCACCATACTTGTAAACCTCATTAATATTGATAGAACAGAGCAGAGCTTAGCTTTATGATATGGATGTATTATAGGCAACAAAGTTACTTTTCAAAGGGAGCAGAGTGGTTTTCAACGCTTCATGTTTTTTGTCAGAACTCTAAACAGAAATCGGACTACACAAAACCCTTGGTGCGTCTCAACAGTTTACACGCAGAGACTTCTGTAAGATCACAAATTGACTTGTATTTTTCTTTAACTTGGTAGTATCAGTATTCGATGTATTACTTAAAATATTGAAATATCTGTTAAAATAAAGCTAATAATGTTTGAAGTTATAGATTTGTTTGTAATAAAGCAGCCTTTCTTTAATTAAATCCTGTGCTCCACCTGTCATATTTAGAGCCAAAGAAGACAAAACAAAATCTCCATCAATTTCCAGTTGGAAAGATTTTCCATATATCAGAATATTTCCATTCTTTGGGTTTTGAGACTTGCATGCTTAGAGTTCCTAAAACATACTCACATTCTGCAAAATACCAGTATGTACTAGGATGAAAAGATGCTGCAATAAAAAGGGCCCAACAGGTACTGGCAGTCTTCATCATTGTTCTTTTTTATACTTAAACCTGTTACTCTGTTGAACAGCAGGTGGATCAGCCATCAGAGCCATGCAGTCCTTCCCTGCTTCTTTGTAAATTATAATATATAGTTGTTGTTTTTGTTTTGTTTTTTTGTTTTTTGTTTGTTTTATGAATGACAGATATTATGTTGCCCCGCTTTTTAATTTACATAGTGAGATAGCATGAGCTATCACAACAGAAATATTTCAATAAAGCATCACAACAAACTAAGATTTGCCCAGTTCAAAACTACTCTACACTACAAATAAATATCACGCTTTTGATGACATTTTCAGGTTCAGGCTCATAAACAGATATATTATGAGTTCCTGGTTGCTGAACTAAAGTAAGCAGAACACATGTATCACATTCTGCATGCTTGAAAAATCATGCATCACTTCATTTAAAGGGATTTGCAGAGATTAAGGCAGAAATCAGCAGAGAATAAGATGTTTATATATTTTACAGGCAGATGTGAACAAAATGACACGGTTTGTGTGCTGATATGCTAATTCAAATTATCCTCAGCCTGCCTGCTGTGAGGAATACAATCATAGTTGACACGTGTGTGAATGAATCACAGGTTTCAACACACACATGCGCGCGCACACACACACACACAACCACACACACACACACATGCACAGCTCGCCAGCTGCACTCATACGCACAGAAAGATGAACACAAGTGCACAAACATGATTAAACTACAACCCATGATTCTGTTTTCACATCATTTTTGCTGCACCTGTGTTGTTATTGTCATATCAAAACAATACCTGGAACAACAAACACAACCAGCACTCTTTTTCACAGTTTGACTTTTCGCTCTTTTGTAAAGACTACTGCCACACAGCAGGCGACTGTTATTGAGCTTAACTTGAGGAACTATGTATGTTCTAACATATATGTATATGTTGTGAATCCATATGCTGCCTGTATCTCACATTACACGTGTTTTTACATTACAAAAACTCAAAGAGTCTTCGAAGGGTGGTGATGGCATAAAATGCAGGTTTTATCAGCCAAGAGACAATGGGTTGCATCCCATTTGGACTTTTGTGTTTTGCACTGTTTTAACTCATTTTGTTTTCTCTGACTTCTGCTTTCATCTGCTGATTAGATTTAGACACTAAAACCACAACTACAGAGCCACCCCTCATTTCTTTATATTTTGCTTCCAAAGAGCCTGACTTTCTTATAATTTATTAAAGTCATCTTTAGCAGTAGTTCTCTAGGCTTTATGATGTTCTTTCAAAGTTTTTCTTTGGACATTGGCTGCTTTTTTATTCATATTCAGTCCAGTCCTTGAACCTGATTATTTTCATAGGAAGCCACTTAACACTGACCTATGAATCATTCAAACACAAAAAAGTAAGGGATGAACCAGTGTTGTGTCTACACATAACAGACAACTAATTTAAACTGTGGGCACTTTATTACAAGCATTCTGTCAGATAAATACATAAAGAGCTATGGCACATTTGGGCATGGTGTGCAGTGTGTCCTGATATATCATACATTTTTATGAGAGCCTGCATCTGTGAAACACAGTGGAGGCTCTCTAGAATAAACTAAAAACATGCAATTTCACACATGGAGTACACTTGTTATGCGCATACTGTTTTTAAGGTAAAGCAACACATTAGTGGAGTGTTGACATACACCCCACAATCATGCATGTTTACTCATGGTGCTACTATTTTACCAGCACTGAGACAAGTCAGCGCTTCATAACATTCATTAATGCATATCTACATAATATACTCACTGGATGTTTAATATTTGTTTAGAACACTGCATTCACGTTTGACTTTATATACTTAATTGGTGTATGGAATGATTATTGTGTCTCTGATAAAAGAAACTCTATAGTGACTCAGCATTTCTTATATTCATTCCAGTGTGATACTTTTCACATCCTACTTTGTTCTGCTCCTCTTTTCTCCTCTGCTATAATTGGCCTAATTTGCTGGTGCATCTTCAGTGCTGATGCAAAATGTCAGCAAATGATTACTCTGGTAACCGGTCACAGCAACGGTGAGTGTCTGAGATTGGATAAAAATAAAAAATAAAAAAAAAACATCGATCAGGGGCTCAACAGCAGCTGTGTCAAGAGCAAGGAGCTATTACAGTTTATCTGGTTTTACACACACGTTGGTCTAACAAAACTTTAACAAGTACAATAACAGAAAGCAGGAGATGTTTATATTAATTTTAGATCTCATAACTAGTAATCCTTGAAAATAAATCTGTTATCATGCAGGACTTCTAAACCGTAATAATAACCAAGTGTAGCTTGGTTATTATAGTGAAATGGGTCATTTGTCAATACTTTTCAAAGGTTTATACAATAAAACATATTTTGTTGTGGAAGACCACAGTTAAACTAAACCAAAAATGAACGGGACAGCTATTTGTAAGCCCGACTTCCTTTCAGATGTGTGAAACACTACTCCCCAGTAGAAACAAACTACACCCTGGGTTAATAAGGGAATAGTGACAACCACTTGGCTCAACAAGACTTTAATATAACAACTCTCCTTTTCTGTTGTCTCTTTTGGAGTGCAACAGAGTGTTCAAGGACGATGATGGCTGATTCACCCTCCTGTTCTGCTCTAGTTGAGATGTGGTAAGAACAGAGAGACATCAGATAAAGGACAAAGCTCAAAGAGAAGGGCAACAGTGGTGGAGATAGGGGCTTTCTCCTTGACTGATCTGATTCCTCTGTGTTAAAGCAAAGAACTCAGGCTGAGGACCAAATCGGACCTCTCAGAATTTGGGCCAACCACTGTTCTGTGTGAATGCTGCAGAATTTTTCTGTAGCAGCCCCCAGCAGAACAACACAGAACAAAAGGAAATGGACACTGAGGATTCAATAGACGTGTTTGCGAAGCAAGATAATTGAAAAAAAAAATTAATGTTGGTTTTGAGCTGACAAAAACAACTAAATAAATCTTTGAAACAAAAAGAGCATCTAAGGAGAACTGTGTTTATGTCTTACTATGAGCAACAGCAGAATAAAATATGGGAAATCAATGGACAATTACTTATTGCCACCAAAAACTCCTCGAGCCACATTAGTCAAAATGACTTGAAAGCACATGCAATTTACATCCTACTAGCAGTTTATTAGGTACAATGAGCTAAACCCAATTGCAGGGTAATTCAACAATTCTAACCATGCCTTAAGGTAAACTATAAAGTTAGATTTGTTCTAAGTACATCAGAGAGGTGAACTACTAGGCATTTTGGAAGATGCATTCTGTATTGCTGTTGAACTGTACCATAAGATACAGAAATTTCTATCTGTTACTGCCTCTGGTATGAATGACATTGTCAGGGTTTCAGGTTTCTTTTTAGCTATTTCCTCTTTTATTCTGAAATATGTTTGTCATACAATTCACTTAGTTCTCCTTCCATCCTTTGTTCCATATTTTCCCTTTTCAGGGCCATGTGTTTCAAAAGTACACAAATTTGTCACTTAAGTAGAAATGTGTTAAAAAAAAAAAACTCTGTAAAAGCTGAAGTAGCGATTCAACTAAAAAAATACAGGTTCTGAAATGTGCTGAAAATATACAAGTAAAAATGATCTCTTTGGAGGATATTTTTAACATAGAGTTGATAAAATAATAATTCACATTGGCAGTAATAACACCCAGTTACGTAAGTTGGAGGCCGCAAAGGTTGATATTGAATTGAGTGTGTAGCTTTGACAAAACAATATTGAATTCTGTAGTTTTCTCTGGACCCCTCCCCAATCATACCAGGAATGACATGTTTAGTGACGTGTTCTCATTAAATTACTGGCTGTCTGAGTGGTGTCCAAAAAACAATGAGGGCTTTAGAGATAACTGGGAAACTTTCAGGCGAAAGCCTGGTCTCGTTAGGAGAGACGGCATCCAGCCATCAGATTTAAGCATAAAGCTTCACAAAGAAAGAACATTATAGCATCCTCAGCTGAACCAAAGAGTAAAACAGTTTAAGACAAGACAAGACAAGATAAGACAAGACAAGACAAGACAAGACAAGACAAGACAAGAAACTTTAATGAGCCCACTCAAGGTCATCTTACAGGTAAAAAAACAATCAAAGATGAAAACCGCAAAAGAGTAAGCACAATTACACAATAAACAAAAATGGAAGAAAAGCAAAACAGTAGTTAAGACCAAGATAAAATCCTAGAACCCACGCAGTTACAGGCCAAAAGCTTGTTTGAACACATGGGTTTTTAGACGAGATTTAAAAAGAGATAAGCTGTTTATGACCTTTAAAGATTGAGGCAGAGGATTCCAGAGATGGGGTGCTGTATCAGCATGTCTTTTCTCTCCCCTTAGCCCAACCGGTCGCGGCAGATGACTGCCCCTCCCTGAGCCTGGTTCTGCTGGAGGTTTCTTCCTGTTAAAAGGGAGTTTTTCCTT
>JASGAU010361454.1:0-22622 GCA_030220045.1 Australoheros facetus
CCGGTTCACGGAGATGTCAAGTGTCTGAGTATTTTGGTTAATGTGTTAATAATTCCACATATTAGTCGCTCCGGAGTATAGGTCGCACCCCCGGCCAAACTATGAAAAAAAGTGCGACTTATAGTCCGGAAAATACGGTAGAAGAAAGCTGCGTATAAAGGTGGTTATACCAAATATTGACTCTCTGGCTTTTTAAAATTGTTCATATGCCATATTTCCATATATGTTTGCATGTGTTCATATAAATCTGCATCAATTTCCCATTTTCCTACGGAAATACAAAGAAATGATTTTTACACAATAATTTGGGTGATGTTGTGGTCTTGTGGTACAATCTCATTGCGCATTACTTTTGTTTCACTGTGTGGGGACTCAAAACTTTTCAGGAATAGTATCCATAATAAAAAAAAAAATAAAAAATCAGCAAATTTACATGAACCTAATCACATCTCTGCTACGGTATGTTACACCAGTATGTGTACAACTTTTTAAAAATATAAATGTTATTTTTATACTTTCATGCATAATTCCCGTTATTCCTGGCCAAGGATGTAATTGCTGTGGCTCAGCACTTAATTGTTTTAAAGGCTTGCCTGTTAGATGATTTTCTAATGGTGGTGCATGTTAGACTCAGTGCGGGAGCCAAGGCCAAGTTGAATAGCAGTCTGTCTCTATAACAACCCCAGCCTTTAGGCTTGACAGAAGACCCACTATCTCTGACATCACCACAAATCTGGCAGTCAGCCTAAAGACCATGGCATTTAATTAGCTCTAACGAGTTATAATTTTGTGCATGAATCAGCTCTTAATTCTGCATAATTACAGTACAATTTGTAGATGGGTTTCATTACGATCACATCTGTAACTAAAAGAATGGCATGCATTCAGAAGAAGAATATTTAGAGAGGTGTGCAGATCTGCAAATAGAGCATCTTTCTTTCATTCTTCTTGTTTTTAGGTGAAAACAACAAAAAAATGCGCAAAAATAACAGGGCAACTTTGCATTCTCTGTTATTAAATTTGCAAGGTCAGGCACAATGAACAAGGCTGTAATAGCTGCTGAGACAGCAGATTGCCCAATTAGATGAGGCCCTTAAGCTGCTCTCTGCACTAAAGCACTGTGACCTTGAAATCATTGTAAAGATTAGTTGGAGCTGTCCTGACTATCAAGACTGGAATTTGCTTGTGCCTGTTTTCCTGGTAGGAATATAGTCTGAGTAGCATTCTGTACGATGAGCAAATTGACAAATATGTTCCGATTACAGAAATATGCTCGTCACTTCTTTGTTTTTTAGGAGTTAAGGAAATTGACTGCTAACTGTGAAAGAATTCTGTCGTGCCCTTAGTAGACCTAACCTTCCTCCCACATTCTTCACAGTTTGACTGTCTTTTTCCCATCCCATTCTTTTTCACTATGCTGGTAATGCATTGGAAAGAAGAACCAAAGTCACACTACATTAGTTTGGTGGCGGCTGTTGCTACAGAGAGCCATTACTCTTCCCTGACAGTCTCAAAGAGAGCAGCAGAGCTGGGCTGTGCCTAGCCCACTTCTCTCTCTCTCTCTCTCTCTCTCTCTCTCTCTCTCTCACCATGCACCACTCGCAGGAAATTGCCTCATAGTTCAGCAGGCAGGAGGTGAAACGGCAGCGACACCCATGCATGTGTCACTTTCTAGGCTCAGGACTTGGGTGGGAGTGGGTTTTGGTGTCACACACAAATGCTGCCCGGGGAACAGTAGAGGAACACTGCCCAAGGGATGTGCATCTAGGTGGGGCCACAGAAACTGAGATCTGGTTGAATACAACTATGACACTTCTTCAGGCTATATAGACTCAGCTGAACTGTTGTAGAGCCCAGTGTGCTCTAATGTGCTCTACCGACTGATCTACTCACTGGGTTAATCATTTTTCCTGCTTCCCTGTTAATGTGAATGAAATAACAAGTACTTTACTCAAATCTTTTTACACTGTCTACATATCCGAAACAGTTTAGCAGTGACTAATTGAAGCAGGTGGAATATGCTTTTAAAAATCGAGTAGTATTGAGGGTTGGAAAGGAGGTTAAATTGTTTTGGATTGCTGCCTTTGGAACTTTTGGGTAAGAATAGCAGTAAAATGAGGCATGAAAGAAATTAAATCCTGTGTCATGGGGGATATTATTAGCTACTCCTAATACAGTTTCTCTGGCTTTAAGAGACACTGACAGTAAATGAGCATATTTTGTTCTTAATTTTACCTGATAATATTCTCATTCTCTACACTGGGAAAAAGGATTTTTAACACAATTCAAAACTTGAGGTTCTCTTAAGCAAAGTTTAATTAGACTGTTAAATGTGAGACATTTTATCAGAACCCTACAAGCTACAAATAAATGTGTGCTTCAGTTCTTGGTAGAGTAGTGAAGTGTGAGTGTGATGTTTGCAGGTTAAAAAAACACATGTACCAGAAATTTAGATATCGGACAGCCTTTTTCAGGGTTTGGCACGGGCTAAAATTTTGATGATGCCATTTCAGCTTTTCATGCGTTTTGCCGCACCGTAGCATCGGTCTGTGCAGATGTCTCGAAAGGACAAATGTTTATTGCTATTATAAAGCGGCCTTTGTTGTGACTGTCTGTGCTCTATGTCTCTCCCCCCCTCCTCCTTTCAGTTTGTGCTGGGCTGGGGCGAATGGTGCAGCCCGCCGCCTCTGCAGCTCTGTGATTAGAATGGGAGGGAGGGAGAGTGCTTCTCAGCAGGACTCTCTGTTTTATATTCATCAAAAGAGCTGCCTTTGATTTGCTCCCTCTTTGACGTGTGACAGCATGGACTGCAGCACCACAATGCTGCTAAGGAAATCATGCACTTACCACCCTCTATTCCACACCACCCTAACACCCCCACCCTTTTCTCCCTTCTTCCTGCCAGCCATGCCCCCCTGCAACCTGACTACTAAAGCCAGCCACTGTCCCCCCCCACCGCCTCCCGCAGCCGAACCCTCAGGCCAATTCACCAGCTTATTAATTTCTTCATTATTATTGATATTGCTGCGCTCCACAAATCATCAGACTTTTGCCAAGGTCATCGTTGCTGAAGGTCTGCCCCCACTTGTTTCTTGCACCTCCCGTCTTGAGAAGCAGACAGACAGGCTGAAAAGATGGTGAGCTCACAGGCAGACAGTGTGTCCAGCTGTAACAAAGAGATGAAGAGCTAAAGCCTTGAATAGGACAGGATGATAATGATATGATGCTGATGATGACCACAGTTATGATGATGAGACATTCATTAAGTCACTTTGTCATTAGTGCTCTACTTGTTGTGTTCTTTACAGATTGCCATTGATTCCACTATTTGTCTGCAGTATCATAAATGTTCCAGTGAACCTTTTGCTTATAATTGTGCAGTGTGTGACCTTCAGCTCATGCACTGTTGGAAGAAATTTGCGGTTTCCCCGGTGTTGACACAGAAGCCCACCCTATAACCACCCTAACTATCACATCAGTCAATTCTGCCTAGTCTGTGATAACTCATACTGCAATCACATACACATTCATACATACACCTTCACCTCACTGTTCAAATACTGTTTCCTTTTCACACGCACGCATGCATTGCTGTGTTTGAACAGGACTGCTCTGTCCCATAGAGACTGAGCTGGTTATTAACAGCATGAATTATTTAAGAAATTTCCAACTCTGCAAACACTGGTCGGAAGAGACAAGATGCAGGAAAGTGAGAGAAAGAGAGAGCGCTCTTGCCTCCATGCGTGTTCGATCCATCAGGCATGAACTGAGGCTATTTGCTGTCTAAATCTTTATCCCTGAACTAGTGTAGCTAACAAGGTTGAACATGCCCAAGGTTACTTTCCAAAGAAACACATCATTCATTTTTATTCTAGAAGCTACAATTGAATATGATTACATATTATGTAACAAATGTTTTATTATTTTGTACAGTTAGGTTCATAATTTGTTGGACAGAGACATAAATTTTGTACTTTCACCTCTGTGCACCACCACAACCAAACCTATTTATGCAGTTATAGGTTTTGTGCAGTATTTTGTAGTTATGTAAACAGCAGCAAAGGTGCATAATACATTATATATACACACCTTCAGTTTTTGCTATCACAGAGAAATGTTTTCATTGGATAAAACAGAAGAGGATGGATGGATGGATGGATGGATGGATGGATGGATAAAAAAAATCCATGTTCCAGTGGTTCTGTGCTTCAATAAAAATGAGACCTCTGTGTACTTTAGCTATAAAATTGTAATGTTTGTATTACCTCATCTCTGTGTGCCTCTTTTCTCACACTTTGTCTTGACCTTAAAGTGTCTCTTTTGACAAGCAGTCTTCAGTTCATCAGTTATGGTAGCTCTTGAAAGCTCTTTGCTTAGTTGCCCAATACAGGAATGCTAGCTGAAGTGAGAAGGCATCACAGTAATAGCAGAGTCACTGTGCATGAATAATAACAGCACTGGGGGTCACAACACCTTTTGGCATGTGTAGGCATCAGTTTGATTTTGCTTTCAGCTGTGATGGAGTTTGATTGGAGTTTGATGCTGGGCTCTCACCGTGTGATAGCCCTCCTCAGCACAAGATGACACCAGACTGTTCAAGGTGAACATTCAGTAGCCCTGCATGCATGCATGCATCTTATCACTGTCTCCCTAATGGTCCTTCACTTAGCTCTGAGGCATCTTCTCCAGCACTCAAGCCAACGTCACCCTCTGTCATTTTAGATGTTCACTTGCCCCAGTAAGCAGACACAGACGTTCGGCTCGTTCTCTTCTGTGCCACTTGACAGAAAGAGACGGCAAAGAAGGCAAGAGTAGATGAGAGGAAAATAAACGAAGAGAAAGAACAATGTTAAAGTATGCAGCACTGCACTTTGTGTCAGAAATTGTCCACCCCCACCCCCGCTGCCCCCCTCTCCCTTGTAATCTCTGGAGCCGTGGTATGGTTTGTCACTGTTAAGTTGATATCAAGCTTTGGTGCTCTGTCTGTGGACTCGTACATCTGAAGCTCCATTGTTACACATAAACCCCATAATCCTTCTCAAAAGGACAGGTAAGTGTCTATGTGCTAAAAATTCACTGCTCTCTTCTCCCCCCCCAAAAAAAGTATTCTTCTTGCTTCTTTTCTCTTACCATTCCTTTCCTTCTGTAGCCAGACTGCTCTTTGGCCCCACAGGACACCCTCAAGCCGATGGGTGATTCCAGCATTTATCCTTTCCTTCACAACAACTCTCACAGTGAAGATCAGAGCTCATTCACTTATAGTTTGGCTGACTGCCAGTTGTAAACTCTACTGTCATACCAAAGACTTCTTAGTGATGTTAAAAACCTATATTTTTTACTTATACTTGTACTTTGTTGATCTAACCAGAACGTGGCTGGCAGATACAATAATAATGAGTGGGCCAGCACTCCATTCAGCAGCTGTATCCATTTTTTTTTTTTTTAGTGGCAGGGATTTGGCGGGTGAACATCTCCAGTGTTATCTTATGTCTCATTGATATGTCATCCATCTGCCCATTGTGCCAAACGCCTAACACGCTATGCAAACTTCCCACAAGATGTCTGTTTTTGTAAATGGGTTGAATTTTCTTCACTATCTGACAGATCCACTTATCAGTATAACTATAGTAAAGTAAATCATGTCAAAAGGAAGAGGCAGAGGGTGCATTTGTTTGCTTTCCTTTTAAGGGCATACTGTATTCTGTTTTATTTATGGTGTTTCTGTATTATAAAGTCAAGTTTGTTGTGCTTCACTATCTTGTCATTGGTTTATCTTTAGTGTGCTTCTCTATTGTCTGCACTTCTCCTGCTGCAGTCAAGAGTATTTCATAGGGCTCTTGACACAGCTGAGCCTTGGCAACTCACCTCCTTTGTTCTGTCAGGAAAGGATGCCAAATTCAATGGAAAGTAGAAAATAGGAAAATGCTTCAAAGTCAGTACTTCTTACCCATTGGAGCAATATATTTGTGCACTTGGCACACAGTAAAATTATTTGCCCCCCAGATAGGATAGAAAAATAAACATTTAATATGTGTGTAAAGTTGGAGCTTTATCGCAACTACTGCGTACCACAGCAGATCTAATCTTATCTGTGACATCTACCCAGGGCAGTCTCTTAGTTTAGCAGAACCATATAAATCACAAGGGAAAAAATGCTCTTAACATTCAGACACCTATTCTTGCATTAGAGAGCCTTTGGCAGGGCCAACTCCAAGCAATTACTTCCTAGTGGTCAGCATTTGGCCTATCTGTGTGGATTAGCGGTGAGAATGCTGACCTAGGAACTGGTCAGCCGTGATGCTGTCACACCTGAGTGAGTGGACTCTGGGCTTGACTGCAGCAGCACGTAGACTGTCTAGAGGGATGGCGTATTAGGAGGGAAGGCTCAGTTCAGTTGGAGAAGCATTTGGCCGATCCCTATATACAACCAGAGTTCCTGTCTGTGTCTCCCATACCAATAACCTCCAACAGAGGTGAAGCTTTTGAAATGAACCACTGCATAATGGAGATAAACTCAAGTCACAGGTCATAGCTCAAGATAAGAGCCAGTATTTAACTGGGCAGTTTCATACATCATCTCTCCGCCTTGAAGCAGTGGATAGTTTGAAATAGGCTGAAGTTTGATTGCATGGAACAAAATGTGTTTGTCCATGTGTGACTACAAGTTAATGTTTTTTCTGCGAGTGTGTGAATGATTATGTGTACATTTGTTAAACAGTGTTTGTGTGAAAAGGAAAGGGAGTGACTAGGTTTTTACTTGGGTGTGAATGTGAGTGGAGAGAATGAATGTATGGGCGCTGGCCTGTGTGCATCTGTTCTGGCAGTGAATGTGATTGTGTTTTGATTAGGTCTCAGTGGTGCGCCAAGTTCAGTCCTTGTTGAGATTCTCGCCACTCCCACATCCCCATCGCTTTCCCAATTTGACAGCTGATGGGATCTCAGATGGAATGTGCATGTGTGAATTGCCAGCAATATACATAACAACCTAATTTCTTCTCTCCATCTCTCACACCTTTTCCCCTCTCACTTTCATTCCTCCTGTTTTTCTCTGCAGTCATTAAGCTGTCTGTTTCTGTCTGCCTCTTATATTCTCATACAATATACAGTAAACAGTTCAGGAGCAGTGCCAGCCCCTGCATTTTGGGGCTGTAGGGTTTGTCCTGGTGGTACCATGTTGTCTTTGTCTTTGTGCCACAAGCAAAGGTGCTGCAGTGAAGAAATCTGTAGCAAGTCATCAAAATGGTCTTAATATTTTTTATGCATCATTTTTGGAGTTTTACAGCATTATCAGTATGAAACTATTACTGTTGTTTGCTGAATACATAATTTAGTGGGACCTTTGGCTTTCTCCCATAGTCCAAAGACCTATAGTTTGTTAATTCACCATAGTCACAGAGGCCATTTTCTTATTATAACACACTTAGGTTGGTAAACTAAACCTGAATTTTGTTATCTTCAGAATAAAGGTAGCATGCTCGCAAGTCATACAAATGTAAGAAATATGTGTAATTCTCTATCCTGACTGATCAGCAACACATTCTGACTCCAAGCTTTGTCATATACTGATTTGAAGGCTAAAGCTTATGATGTTACATTTTCTTGCAATGGGACCTCTGACCTCCGTCAGAGACTGCAGACTGCTGCAGACTACCCTTTTGGTGAATAAGGAAGTATAAGAACTAATAAATGTCTGCATAAGTCATGTAAAGAGATATAAACTGAAGAATTAGTGGATGAAATACTTATGATTTCATTTGAGTCCTGTCTGCGATGGCTATTTTTAGTATGTATTTTTTTTTCTCTTTTTTTCCACTCTCTTTTCTATTGGTCACTATTTTATAAGATTTGGGTCCCACAAGTTCTTGTTTTGATTTGGAACAAGGTTGTGATTTTAGTTGAAAAAAAAAAAAACCTTTTCCCAAAGTTAACTACTTCTCCCAGCTGGACTAAACTTCTATGCCATTTTTATGGTTTACAATAGCGACGCATCCTACAACACAAAAGGACATTTGGCTGTGGTCTAATGGGGTGCTACTCGCATTTTAACACTCTGAGCACCTAGGCTTTTTCAGCAGCAAAACCTCCTGACCAAGCATTACCATGTAACTACAATGTCAGAAAATAAAGTACATTATTGTGCCTTCAGACAGGCAGCTCCAGAGTCACATGCAGCACTTTAGCTCGTCTCCAGTGGCTCCTGTGGCTTTGACAAAAATCTACATTAATATGATTATGGACATGAATAATTTTTTATTTTTTTATTTTAACTTTCATTTCCATTTTTGTTTATCATGACCTTACTTGATTCAGTCTGCATTGTAAACATTTATAGCCCACACATTGATTTTTAATTTTTCAATTTATTGATTTTTCATTTATTCTTATATTTAATTAACTAAAATGTGTGTTGCAGCCCCCGTCTATTACCTTGCACTTTTGCTGAACCTCAGTGGTGCTGGTTAGCATTGATGTGTACACATAAATGGCTCGTCCTGCGTCCCCTTACTGATGGATGCAAACTCCAAGAAAAAAAAAGTCTTGGAGGAAAACAAAGAATTTAACAGTTCATGGACAGTTTTTTTTCCCCCCACTTTCACTGCCAAGGCTGTTTAGGCTCATCAGTATATTCATCAAAGTAAGACTAGATAGATAGATAGATAGATAGAGTTCCCTACTCTTAGAATTGTTCAGTTTTGTTATTAATTATAAAGTATTAGATATAAATAATTATGATTAATAATTTAAAAAAGTAAAAATTTGTTTTTTGGTTCTATAATTTACATAAATACAAAGGATAATGCAAAGTTAAAGTACTAAATAATCATACATAGCCCACTGAGTGGTGATAAATAGTTCAATTATTTATACTTTTTACTAATGTTGATAGGGTAATGTTGGTAGGGTTTCCTTAGGGTAAAATGGCTCGTCATGGGGGTTGTACAGTATCTTCCAAGGCAGGGGTTGTCATTCATATTAATGTAGGATCATATGTAGCTGTAGGTGTGAGACTCCTCCTGCTCTAAACAGGGTTCTAGCCAGAAAAATAGCGATCCGTTCAGGTAGCTAACTGCTGAAATTCTCAGCAAGGTGCAGTGCCGGGCGATCAACCACTGGCTAGAACACTGTCTGAGGTACTGATGTTGTAACATTGACTTAAGGTAATTATTTGTACCCTTGTGTTTTGTCCCTTTTGTGAGTTTATGCCTTCATGTTTCACGATATAATTTGGCAGTATAGCGGCTCAGTGGTTAACACTGTGGTTGGCACTGTTGCCTCACAGAAGGTCTTAGTTTTCCAGGCCCTTCTGTGTGGAATTTGTGCAGACTTTCTCTGTGATGCATTTGGTAATCTATTAGGTACTACCAGGCAACAGCAACATTAGTAGTTAGTATTGCAGTCTGAAATTGTTACATGATACAATAGCAAAGGTGTAAATTAATTTTTACTTCTGTGGTGGATATATTTTCTGCTATATATATGATGTAAATGGTTGTCTGTCAGGCAGATGATTGGCCTGTCCAAAATTTAGTATACATCTTGTCCCACATTAGCTGAGGTAGACTCCAGCTCCCTTAGCAGCTTTCTAAAGCACAAGTTGGAAAAACAAATGGGTGGATTGATGACAGCAAACATATTAAATGGGTAGGAGGTTAGTTCTTTGATCCAAAGTAATTCAGGAATCAGTGATTAATGACCCAGGAGTGCCAATAGCATAACAATCATTCTTTTCTGCTGTAAAAGATGGCTGTGTCCAGTGTTTAACATCAACACAGACTGGTGATCTCCCCACTGGCATGTAAACCCCTACTGTTTAAACATTTTGCTGTCTGAAAGATTGTTGAGCTTTGCATGACTATGATTTTCTTTTTTTTTGGTGGCAAAACTCTATAATGGTTCCCAAAGTATTGTAATAACAAACTCTTATTTAAGAGGCATGTTAATGGTGCTTGGTTGTTATCATTGCCATTTTGCTATTACTTGTAAAAATAGTGGTTCAGCAGGTACTGAACTTTTGTAATTGATCTGGTGAACAGAAATCTGCAGTGGAATTTAGATCCTAACCTGATGGATCTAAATGTGCAGGGTCTGCATGAAAGGGGCATTTTTATTATAGAACTTAAAGGTTTTGTGAATAAAGATTTTGTTGAGACATTTCTGAAATACAGACACCCACCATAGAACAATAACTTACACCATTTAGTTCCCCAAAGCTGCCCAATATAGATTGTATTTAATGAATATCACATTCCTCCTCAGTTGTCTGTTTATGACCAGTAGCTCATTATTCCTTGTACAACTGAAATGGACCTTAAAGTGCATACACTAGTCTGATTCAAGCACAGATATGCTTTGACTTGTGTAGGGATATTAATCAGGTTTTCCAGGTTTTCTGGCCATTGTTGACTCGGGATGTGGGTTGATTATGAATGCAGTATTACAGTATTTTCTTCTTCCATTTACACTAACTTTACTTTATTACTTTAACCATAATTACTGTTGTTTTATTGCATGTCTGCACTCCCATGTGCATGTACTTCATGTAAGAACTTAATCTATTTGGGAGATCCTATAGATTTAATAAAGTGAATACAGGTACACCGTGTCCTAAATGATATGACAAATACAATTTCCCAATTTTTTAAAATTTTTTTTTATTTTTGTGTATGCAGGTATGAAAACTGTTTTTTTTTTCATGCATATATTCTAGCATTTCACAGATCAGTACTAATGCTAATAAAACCAGTGCCAGAGACTGCAGTTCCTCTAATCTCCACTTGAGGCTGCCTTAAATTGGGCATTTTAATATGGGAGTCTACTGGAGAAGTGAGTAGCTTTTGGAGCCAGCCTCTTTCAGCACTTCTGTCCTTAGCTTAGTTTTTCAGCCCCAGAGTTTTCTACTTGTTCCCATTCAAAAGTCAGGTTGCACTAGCTGACTTTCATTCTTTGCTGTGCTCTCAGCATAGAGCTAAATTCAGATGTGAGCATCATGAAGGTGTACTGTATGATGCATGTGTTCTTACACATGAAATTATCTATAGGCTGATGTTAAGCGTGACCGTGTGGATGGCTGAACAGATCATATTCCCCAGATGATTTCTGTTGAGTCTCTGGCTCTGATAATACTGATAATACTATGCTAATTGAATATGCTATGTTTGTTTCTCTATTTCTGCATGATGTGCGTGTTGTCTCACATTGCCTTGCATATGCTGGGTAAGTGTGTGTGCATATGATAAGGACAATCTGACTTCTGTATGCTGATGGTTTTCTAAATGTGGTGACGCGTTGGGACAGGGTTATGGTAATGAGCCTTGGCAGTAGCTTGCTTTAGTATTAAATGTGCATCTCCCTCCCTTTAAAGGCAGTAAAGCATGTTGGGATGCAGTGAAATGTTTACAACACTGTGGCTGGCTCCTGCAGCAGGCCCGGCAGCGGAGGCCATTATTGCAGCTCACATTTCTAATCACTCATCCTAGGCAATCAATCAAGGTCCCACCCCCTACCTTTCTCCCACTGCCACAGAATTTCAGAAGTCTGCATTACAAGGACACCCTAAAATGGCCTCACAGAATACTTAGAATCATCAACTCAAGTTAAAGAATTTTCTCATTCTTCGCATTGTGTGTTAAAGGAATTCTGTGAATGTGTAGGATCTAGTGTTTGGTGACCATCTGAGACCTCAAGGTTTCAGTGTGAACGTGTATAAATGGACGTATTTTACCTCAGGCTGTTAAAAGCAAGCTCTTGGTGCCAAGTCAAGAAGTGTGGGTGATTTTCTTTATTTTTTTAACACAATTGAAAGTCCATTAACTGAGTAATTTCTGTTATATCCTGTTTGCAATTTATGCTAACTACATTTAATTTTGAATTCACGTTATTCAATTCAGTTCAGATCAAGAGTAATCTCAAGGCAACCCCATCTGCATTTATTATTGATATATATTATATACATTTTAATTAATTCTTTGTTAGTGAACGGTATAAAGTAATGGGAAGATTGAAGAGGAGGATACAATAAGAAGGTCATTTGACCAAGTCTAGGGCATCTCCTTAAACCACCTTATTCACCAAGATACTCCTACATACTTTGACTAAGAATATGCATAATGAATGTTCACATTGATATGACAGCTACTGCAGTTAAGTTTGGACTTGTAGGAATTACTGTTGTTCACAGTTGTTCCATTTAATTAAATGCTATTGGTGTAAAGCTTTCTTCAGTTGATAGATTCTAAAAACACAAACACATGATTGAACACTAGCTTCACCTCACTTCCTGTGTATATTAAAAGATGCCCATAAACAAACAACTCAATGTATTCATGTTTCACTGATTGCATACACTTAAACATATATTCTCATTAGTGACAGGTTTTCTGTACCCATGCTGAAAAAAATAACTCTAAGGTTCTTATTTCATATTCAAACCATATTGTTTGCTCAGACCGAGCCTTGACATCTTTCACATATTTAATTTCTGCTTCTCTATAAGCTGAGGTTTCTTTTATCATGCAAAGCAAGACAAGGTGGAGGAGATGAGACTCAACTGAAAAGGAGTAGTTGGTCCTATCAGTAGTTGTGTGTTTTAGTTCATGACATCCAGAGACATCCACTTGTATATACAGTATATTAGTAAGAAAGAATTGGCTGCTTTGCTTTTGACTGTACAGTACCAGACTAAGTGACTTTCTTAGCTACTGATAAACTTTGCTTTATTATTCAAATGCATTCGCATTCATGCCATCTGTGGCAGCCTGTGTTTGTATGTACTGACTGTGTAGTAGATTCTCAGAAAAACTGTGGTAATTTAGAAAAATATGACTAATGTGTCCAAAAATTATTCTTACTGAAAGACCTCAAATATAGTTTACAGCTTTTATTTGCCTCAACTACAGAAGGTAGTATTTAGCCTTTGTTTCGGAGTCCTTCTAATTAACTGAATGCATTATTAGTGCAAAGTCTCATTGTAATCCACTGCTGTTGTGTTTTTAGGTTTGTGTCTACAAAAACACTTACCTTCTGTTTCATTTATTTGTGTCTGTTTGCTTTGATATATGCCTACACAGAGCCTATAGAAAGGGGTTTTCAACAGTTTTTGCAGTTCTCCAAAAATTCCACCAGCATGGAACGATGAGTCCATGATGTGGAGGACACTGTGCGTAGATTGAACGGTGATTGGTTGAAAAGTGGGGCGGAACAGGGAAAGGAGCAACAGTGGAATTCACCATGAAAAAAACATCCAAAATCAGAAAACTTTTCATTGCTTGTAACACTTTGCTTCTATTGTGATCTTTGGGCGTTATAACTCGTTAGCACAAGCAAGAGTAGCCCACAGACTGGTTGTTTGTGACATTTGCCCCCTGGTGACAGTAAATAGATACAACATGTAAACAACAGTCTACAAAGCTGTCTGCAGGCTGTGTAGGGCTACTGCAGAACCATGTTGGAGCCTCTGCAACTTACGCTCTTCTCTTGATGCTTTCACTTGAAAACAGTAGTGGAAGCAGTTGTAGCAAAGTGAAGGACACACACATCTGTGACAATGGGAAAATATGGTTACATTTAGCTAGAGTTACTGCTGACAAGACTTGTTACCACAAGTGCAAGTCTTTTGTATGTAAGAGTGGAAGTGCAAGTTGAGTGCTGACACCAGTGCAGAAATGCTCAGTTTTCAACTGTCAAGCAGCTGGTTCATCTCTCATTGCCATGTATGCTAGCAAAAGGACTTTATTTAATTAAAACTAACCAATTTGCTGTCTTTTTATTGTTTGGTCTAAAATGGTCAGAGCACAATTTGAATCGTCATTCAGAAATTCACAGTTGTGTTGCACAGTAAAAACAAAATGTACTGCATTGTTTTTAAAAATAAAATAGAGTTAAAGGTACTATATTATTAACACGGTGTACTTGTATAATATTTAAGCAGTGTTGATGCTAATTTTGTCACACAAAAACAACAAAAAGAACCAACTGAAAAAAAGGATAATTAAAATACTGGAACCATAAGCAGTATCAGTAATAGTAGGAATACCATTAAAATCTTAATGATACCCATCCTTATTCAACATGCACTGGGAATTCATAATGTTTGCTCCAGTGATGTCTCATTGCAAGAAAACAACCACACACAAACACTACATGCACAGATGTGAAAGGGGAGAAATAATTTGTGGTACTGCGCAAGACAGGTGTCACCGTGTCCTCTTCGCTGGCTATAAAAGTTAATTAAAGAAAAGGAATTTTTATTGTCCTCAGTTGCTCAAGCACAGGCAATGGGCTGCTGCCTAATAACAGCCCATACTGGAGTGCTCAGATGTGTACAGCTGGATAATAGCTGCCTGCAGATATGTATAGTACCTGTGTCTAACAATTGATTTCATGTTTTCTAGAATTCCAGTATAGATGTTCACTCTCATTCTATATCAGGTACCATATTTGGTAGTCTCTCTTGATGTTGCACATATGTAAATTAGATAAGGCAGGTGAAATGAGAAGGCCTGTGTTTCTGCATATGGCTGTGATTCCACTAGCTAAAACAAACACCCCCGAGTTCTCCAGGCCCTGATAACTTGTCTTGTGAAATATTGCACTGTAGGTCCATAGAGGGTTGGGTGATGCGCTATCTTCCAGTGGCCACAGTCAATCTTGAATTAGTGAGCCAGCTAACTTGAACATATATTTTACCAAAATGTGATGTCCAATAAATATCTCTGGTGGTCGATAGTTAATTATAGGTCACTGAAGGAGACCAAATTCAGAACACTTTTAGAATAAAGTTAAGAACAAAATTCTTGATCTTCCATTTTTAGTCCTGCTGAACAGGCGTTTAAGTAAGACATTGGCTATAAGCTGTTTCATCTTTATCAATTTCCTAAACCATATGAATTCATTGTTTTCAGGGCTAAATACATACTGTTTGCTTATATGAAATAACACTTTCAAGACAGTTAATTTAGCCTATCTAGCATTTTAAATCTGCGTCCACAATGGAAGCAATTTGCTTGTTGCTCCTCACTTTGAAGCTGGTAGTTGGCTGCTAGTGGACATTAACGGCTCCAGTTGCCTAAGTAATCCTCTAAAGTATTTACTACCAGATCATACATCAGTCAGCGGTATCCTGCGCTCTCACTGGTAGTTGCTTCAATTGCTTGCCTGGAAGTTGTGAACAGTTTATCTCAGGATCCACCCACTTTTTTCTCTCTTGTAGTTACTTGATGTCTATGGTTTCTGGTCGCCATGTTGATGTAAATCGCTTCCAGTGTGGAGGCAGCTTAATTCATTAAAATTCTGGTAATTCACAAACACAAGACCACCAGAACAAGTATATGTCTATTTTTTTACTTTAATTTTGGATGAGCCATTTTACATATCTGCCAGCACTCGTGTTCCCCGGGATTCTCCCATATTTTAAGACTATCTCCTGACGGCCTCCCGTTTAGCTGTTTCTCCTGGGAAACTCAATGATTGTGTTTGACCTTTATTTTGCACTATACAAGTTAGTTTTGAGTAGTATGTTCTGAGCCCTTTTCTAACTGTACCAAAGTTGCCAGATTGTCGAGTCATGCAGCCCACACACTAAATACAACCTAATACTACCTATCTGTCAGCATAACCAAGCAACACATGACCAAATCATGGGCAGCTAATTTCTGCACAAACACACCAGTCAGATGCTGAATGAATTAGCTGCTATAATAGCTGTGGTTTGAATATTTCAGCTCTCCTTACTATCAAGACACCGCAGAGAGTGAGGTTTAAGTAATGGCGAGTCAACCCGGACTTTTCGGGGGTGTGTGACAGGGATGTTGTATCTTTCCGGGCATAGACAACAAACTAAACCATTTTCATTCCAAGCTGGTAAATTTGCTGAAAATGGTTGTAAGTTGTTGTCAATGGTTGGAAAGATACACCGTAAGACGAGCATGTAGGGACCATCTGCAAAGTGTAACACTGTGAAACCTGAGATGTTACAAAAACGTACATTTTAGGCAGCACCAAAATAATTTTACACACCACCAGTTGGATATTATAGTTTTGGGGGAAAAAAGTCCTATTTAATTTTATTGGAAAAAATATTATCATTGAAATAACACATCAGTAGTACATCTAACATGAGCATTTTTTTTTAAATCTTGCATTTACATTTAATTTGTTAATTTGCCTTTCAGCTAACATTTTTAGCATTTTCAGACAAGTGACATGTATGCACACTGGATGCTTTATTAGGTAAATCTTCCTCGTGCCGTGCTATTATGAACCATTGATACAAGGCAGCCCATATCCATAGAGGGTTGGGTGATATATCTTCCAGTGGTCACAGTCAATCCGTGACTTCCATGTTGTTTACGCCAAAAAGATTTTTTCTTTAATCCTTTTTTTTCCATATCAGGCTCAACAGATAAAAGTGGTATCTAAAAAAAAAACAAAAAAATTAATCCAAATTCTGAATATCACAGCAAAAATCAAGACTCGTCAGACCAGGCAATGTTTTCCCAGTCTTCTATTGTTTGATTGTGGTGTTAATTGTAGCCTTGGATTCCTGTTCTTTACTCACAGGAGTGGTATCCAGTGTGGTCTTCTGCTGCTGTAGTATTTTTAGGTTCATGTTGTGCTTTCCAAGATGCTCTTCTTCATACCTTGGTTTTAACAAGTGGTTATTTGAGTTACTGTTGTTACTGCTGTCTTCCTATCAGCTCAAATCATTCTCCTCTGAACTCCTCTGAATCAACAAGGCATTTTCACCCAGAGAACTGCCACTCACTGGATATTTTCTCATCTTGAGATCATTCTCTGTAAACACTAGAGATGACCGTGTGAGAAAATGGCAGAAGATCAGCAGTTTCTGAAATACTCAGACCAGCTCATCTGGCACCAACAAATATGCCACGTTCAAAGTCACTTAAATCACCTTTCTACTCCATTCTGATGCTCAGTTTGAATTTCAGCTGGTTTTTTTGACCATGTCGGCAGCCCTGAATGCATTAAGTTGCTGCCATTTAAGTGAGTGATTAGAACAGGTGTACCTAAGAAAGTGGCCTTTGAGTGTATAATCTTATAGAACAATGGTGCAGAGTTACAGTATCAAGACCCAGAAATGGTATCGGACAGCTGATCAATTTTCAGAATAAAGCATCCCTTGAGCAACCTACATTACCATTACCAGTGGCACCAGGCCAGAAGTTTCACTCCTGCTGTGGCGTGCGCCTCACAGAAGATGAAACAAAATCACGTTTGCAGATGAGGTGTTATAGACCCACAGCTGGAGTTCACTCCTGTGTAAAACTTAAAGAAAACACTACACTGGGCTGATTGTGCCAATTTGCCACCCTCAAACTAGAGACCTACATGCAGTTCAACTTTAATTACCAAGATGAACTTGACAGTAAATGAGGTGGCAGTGGAGGAGATGAGAAAGGGAGGAGGGGAAGAGAGGAATGATGAGGTGGAGGAGGAAACTGAGAGGAGCGGAGTGGTGCAGCAGTAAAGGATGCATTAAGCAATTAAAGTTGGGGAGCAGAAGAATGAAGTGATGCAGTGATTTTTTTTTCTTGTAATTGTCATTGCTATTCCAATGAGAAGAGAGAGGAGCTAAAAGCGACAGTGTGCTGTGTGTCAACGTCAAGCTTTGACGGTTTTCATGTATTGCAGTAAACTGAACACACACAAATATAGTCGATGTAAAACACATCACACATTCAGTTCTGTATCAGTTCAAGATAATTATATGTATCCCCTAGGTAATTAGGTCTAATACAATCCACCAGAATCAAATTTACATTAATAAAACCAATACTAAAAATGCCTCTGCCACTGAGATATATTTACACATTCGCACAATCTGCACACTTATGCTTAAATAATTATGTATGCATCAATATTTGATGAACAACAAAGACGTTAGCACCCTGCAGTATTTTTAAGCTTGAGCCATGGGATTATGTTAAGTGTTCACACAGCCTCATCTATGATTCATTTATTGCCAGAATCCAAGCCACTGCTGTTTTACTCCTCAGAGCTTTGTTGAGTCTGTCTGCGGGAGATAACCAGTGGAAAGACAGAGGCTAAGGTACAAAATGAAGAGACAGGTATAAAAAGAGAGATGGTGAGACGACAGAGAAAGTAGCCATTTGTGAGTGTTACGTTTGAAGCTGCATTTCTCTCTCTCTCCCACAGTTCTGGTTTTGCTCTTTTCAGTCCTTTCCCTCCCCGCTTTTACTGCAGGTCTTTCCAGTTCTCATTAATGCTAATTTATGCAGCCTGGCCAGCACAAAACTAGCAGGGAGGGTCTTCTCCCTTGATTACCAGCAGTGAGAACGAGGGTGGTGTGGTGGTGTGGTGGTGTGGTGGGGGGGGAGGCTGTGGTGAGGGTGACCTGGACAGACACCTCATTTAATTTAATACATTGGAGCATGCAGCAGCGGGGGAGTTGAGGCGAGGGAGGGAGATAATCAAGAGGCTGGGCCCTTATAAATGTGCTCTGAGATGACATGGAAGAGATTGGATTTGGAAACGAAGAGCAAAGAAGAGCAAAGCCAAGCGGAACACAATTGATTGATTCCATTCAAGTGATCGTACCCACTGATGAGGAATGAGTTTTTTTTTTTTCTGAGGGAGAACGATCTGATGAGCTTTTTTAAAATTCAAGTGTTTTCATTGCCTATCCCTTATTCAGCAGTCTCCCATCTATAGTCTCATTTGCAGAAATAGTCACCATAAATTTCTCTTATGTAGCAATGCAAAACGGCAAACTCAGAAGAATTAGAAACATCTGGCAGCTTTCCTAAAGAATTACAGTAAACTTTATAAAGGGGCAAAACTTGCTCCGTACAAGTAACCAGCATTGGCAACGGCTCAAATAAATAAATTCAGATTGCAATTTCCTGGTTAATTATTAAAACTCTTACCCTATAAATACACAGACTTGCAATATAAAGTTTTTTCAACACTTCTGCATTTAATATGGTGGCAATAAAACATAAATGTTAAGTAAAAATAAGGATCGTTCAGTGCAAGCATGTTCTGATGGATAGAATTAACATATAATGTAAAGCTTGCTTCTCTTAAATCAGTTTAGGAGTTTGCTTTCAGCTGAAGATAAAGTTGGGAAAGTGATAGAATTTAACATTTTACAGATGTCCTCTGTCTCTGGGCCAAAACTCTATAAAGATTGTTTTAGTATCCAGGCTCCAAAATGCAAAGCTAATATCCATGACAGCCAGTGGCCTGGGTTTAGTACTGAGACCCTTTAGGGTAAAGTGATACCTGAACCCCCTCATCTTCTAAAGATGAGCAGTCCCATCGTGAGGTTAGAGCACCTCTCAAAACACCAGCTAAGGGTCGAAACACCACCCGCTCATCCATTCACATACTGTGACGAATGGCAGGAAATCAGACGGTGGCCATGACGGGCAGATTATGAGATCCCTCTGTCTACATGATTTAGCCCTGTCTCTGCTTCTTAATCGCTATATGTGATTAAAGCAAACAAACGAAGCATTATTAGATTAGTCAGAAGGACATGGAGTCTTTGTTGCTGATTGTCTTTTCCTTTTTAATGAAATGCTGCTTGAAATTAACATGGCTTTAACTAATTTGATTTAGCATTGCCCCAAGAAGTTCCAGACAGCTCTCATTTGCCTGCAGACAGTTTGAGATCCTTGTCAGGGGCTTGAGATCAAATGTTGGAGCAAGGCAAATAGTTCAGTTCCTCTGTAAAGTTCACAGGAATTGATTGAGTTCCTCGCATTGCCCTGTTTGAGTTACAAAGTCAAAAATAGAATAAATGACTTGTCAGTATAGAACTATGTCAACAAGATATCTAAGAGTTACTGTCACAAAGAAAATATTGTAGTGACCACTTTCATGGACACTCACCTATCCTTAGGCTGACAGTGTTTATTCACAAACTGTTGTCTGTTGTGTGCTTGGATTAAAGAGGGTCAGCAGTTGCATGAATAACATGAATGTCTGTAACTGGCAGCGGGTGTGCACTGTTAGTGAAAATAATCCTGTCAGCATAATCCTCCTTTGTGAGATTCATTAATTGTATTAAAGACTGGATGCAATCTAGCTGATTCAGGTCCTGGTTTTGAGGCCACCTTCAGCTTCACAAAGCCCCTGTCAGTACAAAGGCTATGGGTTTGGGGAACGGGTGCTTTTCAGAGTTTTCAGCACTGCTTTTTCACTTTCATTTCAACTCCCAGTGGCTGAGTGTTGTATTTAATGGCAAAATTAATTTAATAGCTTGCCATCTTTGCAATGCAGCTGCTAATGTTGTTAAGCTTGGGACAGTAATAATTAACTCTCATAATAATATGCCTGTCAGTCACATACTTCAAATACATTAAATACAGTGTATTGGAACTACACCATTACATGATAGGAGGTATATTTGATGTTTGTCACCTATGTAATCTGAATGTCTTGTGTTCCAGGTAGCACTGAAATATTTAGTATTAATAAGAGTTTTATAAAATAAGTTTCACTCGAAATTTGTACATTCATATAATACCTACTGTACATGCCCAAGTAAGCATTGGGGAAGAAAAGTTGGTGAGTGGTTAGGGCACATTACATATTATGTTCTCCATATCTAATTCTCCATGTTCCCTATGTATTGTCAAATAAAGGGCATTATTGGGGCAAGTATAATAGTCGAACCATTTTGAATCACTGAATATGCCAAATGTTACAGATGTTAAAGATATGACAAAATACAAAACATAATTTATCTGTATAGATCATTGCATGGACACTCAAACAAGCACACACAGAATATTACAGAATAGGTTTTCTATAAAGGCAACGTTAAAGAGTAAAATATGATTGCAAATAAAGTTCCTTATTTATTTGGCAGATGGTTACTTTTGAACCACCAGCCAAGTCCTCCTGAGAAAGACAGCAGGAATTTGGAAGGACTTGAGTAGACCAATGTGCAGTTGAGGCACTGCTTGTTCTTGCACAGCTTTGCCAATGAATAACTCTTCATTTATATTTTCCTGAATTAAACTTTAGGAAATCCATTTAAAGGATGGCCTCTGTAGCTTTGGCTGTCAGAGATACAGCCGCTTAAAACCAGAGGTCACCGCCACACTTGTTTAATAGCTACTTAGGGCACCTTGGTGAGTATGTTTTTACCCTGACTGGCAATAAATAATTATGGACATGGATATTTTTTTTCAGTATTTTAAAGGGATAACTCTTTTTTTGAAGGAAACACTATCAAGCTCTCACTGTGGGAAGCCTTGTACCTCTAAAGATGACAGTAGTTGACTACATAGATAGTTTTAACAGTAATGCAATCTAAAACAAGTCCTGCAGCATAATTCAGTTCAATTCAGTTCAGTTTTATTTATATAGCACCAAATCACAACAATCACCTCAAAGCACTTTACATGTTAAGATAAAAACCCTACAACAATAGAGAAAAAACCCCAACAATTAGACGACCCCCTAGGAGGAAGCATTTGGTGATAGTGGGAATGAAAAACTCCCTTTTAACAGGATGAAACTGGTTGGGAGTGAGGGGAGGGAGACAGGACAAAATACATGCTGTGGAAGAGAGCCAGAGATGAATAACTAATGATTAAATGCAAAATGGTGTATAAACACATGGAGAGTGAAAAGAGGTGAGTGAAAAAGAAACACTCAGTGAATCATGGGAAGCCCCCAGCAGCCTAGGTCTATAAGAGCGTGTTCATGGTCACCTGATCCAGCTCTAGCTATAGTCAATCAAAAAGGAAAGTTTTAAGCCTAATCTTGAAAGTAGACAGGGTGTCTCTACTAATTCCCTGTTCTTTTACTGAACATTTATATTTTTCACAATATTTTCAGTTTCTTGAACATTACTCGATTGCTTTTGTTGTCAAAGTCCATGTATCCATCCATTTTATCCAGGGCCGGGTCGCAGGGGCAGCAGCCCAAGCAGAGAAGCCCAGGCTTCCCTCTCCCCAGCCACCCCCACCAGCTCATCCGGAGGGACCCCAAGGCATTCCCAGGCCAGCCAAGAGATATAATCTCTCCAGCGTGTCCTGGGTCTACCCCGGGGCCTCCTCCTGGTAGTACATGCCCAGAACACCTCACCCAAGAGGCGCCCAGGAGGCATCCTAATCAGATGCCCGAGCCACCTCAACTCGCTCCTCCCGATGTGGAGGAGCAGCGGCTCTACTCTGAGCCCCTCCCGAATGGCCGCACTCCTCACCCTATCACTGGCCTAGAGAGAGGCCAGCCACCCTTCGGAGGAAACTCATTTCTGCCGCTTGTATTTGTGATCTTATTCTTTCAATCACTACCCAAAGCTTGTGACCATAGGTGAGGGTAGGAACGTAGATCGACCAGTAAATCGACAGCTTCGCTTTTACACTCAGCTCCCTCTTTAGTACGACAGACCGGTGCAGTGTCCGCATCACTGCAGACGCAGCCCCAGTCTGTCTGTTGATCTCGCGCTCCCTTCTCCTGTCACTCATGAACAAGGCCCCGAGATACTTGAACTCCTCCACCTGGGCCAGGAACTCGTCCCTGAGCCAGAGAGGGCACTCCACCCTTTTCCGGCTGAGGACCATGGCCTCAGAATTAGAGGTGCTGATTCTCATGCCAGCTGCTTCACACTCAGCTGCGAACTG
>JASGAU010361464.1:0-25181 GCA_030220045.1 Australoheros facetus
AGGAGGTAATTCAGCCATTTGATTCAGGTGTGTTGGATCAGGGACACATCTAAAAGCTGCAGGACACCGGACCTTGAGGCCTGGATTTGAGGATCCCTGATCTAGCCTATGAAGGACTGCGACCGTGACACTAGCTGCTAGGAACATTTTGCAAACATTGTTTGACAGAAATGAAGACGAAAATCTTAAATTTTATCTAATTTCTCACTTTACTGAGAATAAGTTGAAATGTTTCACTGGTCTGCGATGTGTCCTGCAGGCCTGTAAAAACAGGACTGCTAACTGTGTCCCCTTAGCCAACAGGAATGCTAACACTGGCTAGTAAACAACAGGTAATGTAGTTCATGAGACTGGTGCTATTTTACTTTAGTAATATAATGTAAATAATATAGCATGGGCAACATTAACTGTACTGTATAAATATATTAAATATATTTACTTAAAAATTACCAGCAGTGAACGTTAAATCAAATACTGAGCTTCAGTAGAAATTAAAGGTGTATTTATTTCCATTTCATAGCACTTTATATCATGTTCTGCTCTATGAAGCTTCATCTCAGAGTGTAACTTTTCACTGCCCTTCATACCTTTGACCTGAAGGAGTACTTTTCCCACCATTTTTAGAGTACGTTTTCCACTATTGAATCCTTCTCACTTTGATGATAAAATTATTTTAACATTACCTAAAACAATGGAGTCTGGACAGATAACTAGTTATTTTAAACTTAGCGAGCAGTCCTTCACAAAGGGAGAGCAGCCTGTCTGCGCTCCTCTCCATGCGCGCTCGTTGATCAAGGGCTCCACCTACTGGTCAAAGACAAAACTGCACTTGGAGTTCCAGTGACGCTGTGTTACCTAATTCACTCAACATCTACTAAGAGGGAAAATATTCAATATATTAGGGCAAGAGCAGGGAGAATATATGAACTATTTCCCCAGGCTGAGTAAGACTCCTTGTGAACAGATCGCAGAGCTTTTCTACGTGCAAAAATGAACACAATGTCCCTCTAAAGACCTGCACTGCACTGCCAGATTTATCAGCTATTTTAAAAAGTGTGAGACCTGTTAGCTGCATTTTGGATTCCCCTCTGGACATTAGAGGTTGTCTTCAAATTAAGCAACCCATGTGCAGATGTCTGTATTTTTTAGTGAAGTGGAAAAGCTGAGCTGATTTTTTAGAATTTGTTAGACCACTGCAGTGTTTCCCAGAGTTGCCTGCTGCCCCAGTACATTTGGTGTGTCACTTTGGTGCGTTTTTTGTGTCCACTGGTAAATTAAATATTTATTTTCTTGGACAAGAAAGGGCTGTAGCTGTTACTGTCTCCAGCCAGGCCAGGTCGCTGTTTTCCAGAGAGTTAATCTCATACTGCATGTTTGGCACAACAATGAATGATGAGGGCTTGTAGATGAAATACACTGGTTTTGCATTTTGTATTATATAATGTGTAATTTGTATTGTGCTTAATGGTTATTGTTTTCATACTTTATATTCTGCTAGCTTGTATTTAGTAAGTTCCAACCTGAGGGTCCTAAAAATGAAGCCCATGGTGAAGTTCCAGATGCTGCATTTCCTTGAATGGTCACTTGAAGCTGGATCCAAAAGTGAACTAAACTCCCATCTTTCCAGCAAAAAACCCCAAACAATCATCCACAAAATGAGAAAATGCAAACATGAGCATCTGTGGACACATTAAATTCCATTTAGAATTCAATTTTATTTCTGTAACACCAAATCACGTCAAACAGTCGCCTCGATGCACATTTGCCCATTTCCCCTTCTGTGGGAAACACTTCACAGCACTGTAGCTTCTGGTTTCATGGTAGAGAAAAAACCTGGAAAAACTCCAGAAATCTCCAGCTGGAGCAAAACTGAACACAGTATTTGATGGTTTAGAACTGAACTCCAGGACTTTAGAGCTGAAAATGATAATGTAAATAATTCTTCAAGGTTGAAGAGCTACAAAATGAGCAACTGGAAAGCACGTGATTCAGGATCCTGCAGCAGGTGGAGGCGGCTGCTGGGAGGAGGTGGGAGCGCTGTGGAACGAATCGGGAAGGCTCTTGGCGTACTCCACCAGCTCGTAAGAATCTCTGATGTCCCTCAGGCCAAACCAGAACACAGTCCATATCCCGTTAACAAAGCTGCCATCACAATGCTTAAAATACCTGCACAGAAAGAGAGAAATCACATGTTAAATGTCACCATTTATATTAATAAAGGCTGCTTGTAGTAAAATGCCTAAGATATAATTCATGTAATGTAAATGCCTGCGTGAAAGCCTAAAAGGCTTCCATGTCTTACCAGGGGTTAATTTTGTTGGTGGCTCTAGACCTCCAGAAGAGTTTGCCCAGGTCCTGTCGGATACACTCCCAGAGGATGTGACTGGTGCCCTGGCCCTGCTTACTGCTGCTCACCACAAACTTGTCGAGGTACGGAGTGCCGCTGTTCACCGGCTCCATGGTGATGATGGCTGCTGCGCTGTACCTGGAAGGACACAGACGTCCAGCATGTAGTAGCTGAAATTTTCACACTCACTGGTCTTTATTCAGTGAAGAAAACAGCACGCTGATAATTAACCCCAATCAGGACTATTATATGTGGGCATATTTTAGCCTTCAATCTGGATATTTTCATGGAATAGTTGCACACACCCCTCAGAAAGGTAGATGGAGTGCAGCCGTCCTTTCAGAGAGTCGATGTAGTCTTGCTTCAAAGTTTTCTCAAACGACTTGTTGATGAGCACCAGCAGACGATCTACATCGATCCCATCCAGAGAGCTGTACCTGCACGCGTGCACGCGTACACACACACACACACACACATTTTATTGTGTTTGTACATTTGTGGAGGTAAAGGTAACACCTTGTTAGGAATTAATGATGAATTATGACTTGGTTTTGGGTCAGATTGGAGGAGTTTGTGTCAGATCTACTCACCGGTGTATGGGGTCTCCATTTTTAAAAAGTGTTCCAGAGCCTGAGAAAAAGAAAAAAAAGCTCAGGTGGCTCAAATGAAGCCGCCACCACCATACACACACACACACATACAAATATGGTGCCTTCTAATGTCTCTCCACACGTGCATGCATGTGCACATGTGGGAGGCAGTTGTCTCACCTTTGTGGCTGAACAGCTCGGTCAGCAGCGTGTCCGCTGATGTGATCACAGCAGAGGATTCGGTCGGCAACCGATTGAGAAGTCTGGCTATGGTGGTCACTCTCCGGCGCTCTGCCGCACTCAACCACGTCGCCATGGACAGGCCAGGCAGGTCAGCGGGCAACGACACTGTGCCAAGAACCTGCAGCCCACACACAAAGCATTCAGAAACCAAACAGAGAACAACCAGATTATCATTGACGGAGTCAGGGTGGGAGCCAGCTGCTGTGCCTTGTGCTCTTGGCTGTGCAGGCCCCCCAGGCTGTTCAGGAACATGACTTTGTGCGGCTGCAAGGCTTCCGAAATTACTGCCGTCACTTCTGTTGGGTCCAACACTACCGAGCAGCCGCGCCCGTCCCTTCCCACCGGACAAACCAATGGGATTGTCCCGCAGTCCAGACTCCACTGGAGGAGGCTGGTGTCCATAGAAATGGAGGGAGGAGCTCTGTACGGAGAGGGAAAGGAAGAGGGTAAGAGCATGTCAGAGGAAAGAAGACGGTAATGAAGTGGAGATATATATCCACGTAGAAACCACACTGACCTCTTATTTTTATTCATGGACTCCACTAAAGTAGCTTTGAATGATTAACAGTTCAAAATAATCCTCATTTAACTTATACTGGGCCTTTGGTGTAGCCCCTCAGTTCATCCTCTGTCTGAAAAAAAAAGTTATTTTTCCCTTTCCCCTAACCCTTCAAACCAACTTACTTCTGTCTGGCTGCTTCTCATAAACAGTAAATTTGAACAGCAGTCTTCTTTGAGACTACAATTCCCAACTTGGCTCAGTCATTCACAGGAGTCTTAGCACTTGTTCTGGGGTCTTTAGACAAGTCTCTCACTAGTTTTCTATTCAGTCTTTGGCTTCTACCTCTGCCAGGTCTGTTCTGGACTGTGTGGCTCTATGAATTTCTTGATGATCCCTCTCACTCCAGTGCTTGGCACTGTGATAAGTTTATATATCCATCTCAAGTCTAAACTGATTTCCTTTGTTTGTGGCAGGATGCTTTCTCTAACCCCCAGTTTGAGTCTTAAAGCTTTGAGCATTACAGAGTTAAAGCACATCATTGCACAGCAGTGGTTTGGGCTATGGCTCAATAAAAAGGTCAGCATGTCAGGGGGTTAATAATACTGACCCTGCTCATTTTTATTTTTTCTGAAATTATTGTGTTATTGTGTGAAAATAGAACTAATTAATCCTTTTTAAAGAAAAAAAATTATGTTGAAAATCCCTCGCTCTCCCTTGCATGAAAAAAAAAATTTTTGTAAAAATTTTTTTTTTACAAAAACTTTAAATTTCAGAAAGGGTCTAATAATTTTGTCCTCATCTGTATATCCTCCACATTAACATTATACAGAGCTAACTGTACAACAAACTGAAACAGAGTGTAGAGCAGTTTGAAATCTGAGCTTCTGCTTCACTGGGATTACTGCATACACTGACCTCACTGAGGTTCTGGCTGCACTTTCATTTAGTATTTATTTGTCATTAAGAGCACGTTCTCATTTAAAAGAGTGGCCTGGGAAAAGGCTAAAAAAAAAAAAAAAAAAGTTGAAGGAACTACAGCACACTTCCAAAGACACGTCAACACATGCTGCCCCCTTGTGGTGAAAGTTGGTATAAATATTATTACAGGAAACTGATGGCTAAGTTCAACTTGACTTTATAATTGTTTACTCATAACAAACATTAAAATGTTAATTAGCATCAGAGAACTAAATCACAATATTTGATACAGTGGGAATAATGCACTGGCTAATGAAAAAAATAGCATATAAAATTATTTATGCACAGATGTCTTTAGAATTGTATCCTATCAGCTATGATATAATACATATTACAATAAAAATGTATAAAACATTTATTTTTAATAAGTTCCATGAACTAATTACATAAACAGTAATTATAGCATCACTAATGACTAATAAATAATAATTACTTCAGTGGTATCTGAACAGTTACTAGACTACTAAAGATTAATTCACAATTTATAAGTAATAGCTGTTCTAAAATGTTACCTTAGACTGAACTAATATGATTCAGCCCTCACCTGCTTCCCTGTGGTGCTTCATGCAGAAGCAGGAAGGACTCTGCAGAGAAGAACGGCAGGACGGTGGCCGAGTGCTGCTGCAGAGCCTCAGTCAGCTGTTGGCACCGATGCACTAGCCCTTGCGTGCACCCAGAGTCAAATGCTGGTTCGGTGAGCCCCGTCTCCTGGTGATCTGACCAGCCCATAACCACCACAGGCTTCATATCCATCCGCTGCAGGAAGGACAGGCCGAAGGCCAGACTCTGAACCATTTCCCTGCTGACAAACGCTGAGCTGTCCACCTGAGCCACACAGACAGAGGCAGAGTTTGAGTCTCACAGAGATTTTGATGCAGGTGGCTGACTCAGAATCTGTTTCAGTGTCCTAAGAAGACTTATTTTAAATACAGCTGTCAGCTTTCTTAGGTTTAATTTGAGATTGTGTATGTATGTGTTTATGGTTTTGGCTGTATTTATTTTATTGGCATTACAGAGTATATGTCACTAGCAGATATGTATGGAGTGCCAAAATGAAATAAATGAATAATTATAATTGCATCAAATGTAGAACTGATTAATTAAAAGATCAATTCATTTTATTTAATACATATTTCTTTATTTCACTGCTTCATGGTTCCAGTGCAGCAGCGCATCATGACATCATTTCAACTAACATCTGATTGGTTACCCTGCACAGCAAGTCAAGACAGATCGATTCCAGATAATGGACTGATGCAGTAGATTTGTGGAAGCCGACCAACAAAATCCCAGCTGGCACTGGCAGAGGAAAGCACCCCGAACTGTAAGTAGTTTTCAAATACTCCTGTTTCTGTGACACCAAATACACTTCTGAGATGTGTTTAGGTGAGAATATATAGTCGCGTAATCCTCAAATATCTGGTCAGTTTGTCAAGATACAGTCTATTTGAAAAAGTTCTCTGTGATGTGAGTCCTCACTAGTGTAACAACCACTGTGCTGTCATCTAAGAGCTCACTGGGTGGTAGGAGCTCATGATGCATGCAGAGAACATCCTGCTGCCGGCACAAGGTTCTCAAAGCCCCCCATCGACCCTCTCCTCGCAGTGGTGGGTAAACACAGCACATAATTCACTCAGGTGATGTCTAACAGCTGATGTTTGGTTTATTTCAGTTTTATTTGTTTGCAAACAACTCAGTTTTGCTGAGATGAAAGTTAAGCTTCATAACTGCGTCGTTTTCTATCAGTCTTGCTGGAGTGCTGTGAGTGTGTTTTGACTGGAATCATTCGCTCATCTTAATTTCCACATGTTCAGATGTGTTACATTTGTTTGTAACAGTTCACTTTCAATTAAAACCAACATTAAAAATATTCTAATAAGGGGAGGAAAGTGAGAGCATTTTCACCAGGAGCAGAAACATCTGGACCAGCACAGCTGATGCTGTTTGTGGAGATCCTGAAGCCTGATGTCAGGCCTGCTCCAGAAATAATCAAATGATCTGTTTTTAATGTTTATTCAAAACACCAGCTGTTTGGAATAAATATTATAATATCGTAAGTTTTGGAGGTCTACTAGAATAAAAAAATATAACATCTGATCTGTGTGTTTTCTTTGATGAACTATGAGTTAAGTTTACCTGCTCAACAGTTTGTTGATTAATCAGTAATGTGTAAGTGTAAGCAATGGTTTTGAATAGATCAGCATTGTCCCTCTGAATGAATGAATGATGGTGCACTCCACCATTCATTTATAATATTTTTATATTTACTTCAAATTTGAATTAATCAGTGACATATTTAATTAATTCCATTAAACGTGTCAATGATTAATGACACATTTAACCAGATATTCAATGAATTAAATTATATAATTTTGGCACTCTTGGCCCTCGTTACATATGGACTTCATATCAAATGCTTAAGTATGCAACATATTCTGAGTGCTTTTTTTTTTTTTTTTTACTTTTAAAACTTTTTTCTCGATTTCAGTGAAAGTTTACCTCCAGTACAGCAAAGGCAGGAGACTGAGCCGAAGTGGCTCTCTGGAACTGGGTCAGCCAGTACCGAGCCTCCCGGGGATCCCCGCCGACTTCATTAAGAAAAGCTTTCACATCCCGATAAATCAGATTTCGGTTGGTCTTCACGTGTCGTCCCGCGGCGGAGGCGTATCCCTTGTGCTCTTGCTGGGCCAGAGCCGCGGGTTTTCCTTCGGTGCCGGCCACGTTACAGCTTACCATGCGGTGCTGTTGACTGAACATTTTCCGCTGACGCTGGCTGGAGGTTCGCGTCAGCACCGAGGGGGGCAGGCTCGACAGGTATCTTCTTGCTATTACCATGGCCCGACATCCGTGGGAACCCCTGTGCACTTTGGACATGCCGTAAAGTCCTGAATCCCTCGGGATAGCTGGAGCTGGGCGGCGCAGGAAGCTCAGCCAGCTATTTCATTCACTGCGCTGTGGCTGCTGCGTCGGCACTTCTCAGATTGCAGATTGCATCAGATCAGGGTTGTGACAAAAAGTGATCGCCTGCCAAAAAGTGATTTCCGATGTTTCGATATGTTTTTTTTTTTTTATGTATAATGCATTTGCTTATATTAGTAAATAGACTGTAGTCAACAAGATTTATGATGGGCGTATCTATAAAATGAACAAATTACCTATTTTGCGAGTATCTTTATGACTGCGTTTTTGTACATTATAATCAATCCAGTACTTTTTGGCAACTTAAAATATCTTTATATAACTGTGATGTTATACTTATTGCAATTCCTGCTGATCTTGGCCAGAGCTCTCTGAAAAAAAAACATTTTCAATGTCAGTGAGAGTGGGTTTGTTGTTTTTGTTGTTTATTTGTTTTGGTTTTTTAAAGAAAGAATATAGAAAAATCACAGCCAAAAAGTGATTCTAGCGTCTACCTTGGTGTTGTTTCTCACTCAGAATGACTTGATATCATTCATGAAAGATCTGTTTGACATATGGTTCGGAAATGTTAAGCCAAAAAGTCATTTACAATAGTTTAAATACAGCCAGTCATTTTTGGCAAATACCGGAAATCACTTTTTGGCACCGGGACGTGCGGCGGAATTTGGAGGATGCTTTCCACTGACTTTTATCCGCAGGGCTCAGTTGGTTCTCTGGCTGTTCCATAAAGTCTGTGGACTGTTTTGCTTTATTTGCATATACTGAGTGGAAATCTGTCAGCGAAAAATGCCTTTATTTTGTGTAATTTTGGATACATATATTATGTATGTATTTAGCCAGTTTTTCATGAAGATACAAAATAAATGTAATTTACTGCATGGGTACTATGATCTTCCATAATAAACTGTTTTAATACTAATATACTATTTTTACTCTTGTGAAATCTCTAATTCTAATATGGGTTATTAATATTCAAACTTAGTCAAATATACTCTATATTGCCAAAAGTGTTTGCTCATCCATGTCTTTATGGGCCTGCTTTGTGCACTGGTGCACAGTCATGTAGGAACAGGAAGGGGCCATCCCCAAACTGTTCCCACAAACTTGGAAGCATGAATTGTCCAAAATGTCTTGGTGTGCTGAAGCATTAAGAGTTCCTTTCAATGGAACTAAGGGGCCGAGCCCAACTCCTGAAAAACACGCCCACACCATAATCCCTCCTCCACCAAACTTTACACTTTGGCACAGTGCAGTCAGGCAAGTACCGTTCCCCTGGCAACCACCAAACCTAGACTTGTCCATCAGACTGACAGACAGAGATTCATCGCTCCAGAGAACACGTCTCCACTGCTCTCTATTCTGTGCTTTACACCACTGCATACGATGCTTTGCATTATGCTTGGTGATGTAAGGTTTGGATGCAGCTGCTCAGCCACTGAAACCCATTCAAGAAGCTCTTTAGGCACAATTCTCTGAAAACCACATGAAGTTTGGAGCTCTGTAGCGATTGACTCTGCAGAAAGTTGGCAACTATGCACCTCAGCATCTGCTGAGCCTGCTCCGTGACTTCACGTGACCTACCACTTCGTGGCTGAGTTGCTTCCACTTTGTTATAATCCCACTAACAGTTGACTGTGGAACATTTAGTAGTGAGAAAATGTCACAGCTGGACTTATTGCACAGGTATCCTATCACAGTACCACACTGGAATTCACTGAGCTCCTGAGAGTGGCCCATTCTTTCACTAATGTTTGTAGAAGCAGTCTGCATGCCTGGGTGCTTGGTTTGAAAATAAAATCTGGCAGGTGGGAGAATCCTAAGAAAAGATGTAGCAGAGCAGTGTAGGGAATCACTTCAAAATAAGTCATAATAATTTGAATTGTGAGCTACAGTTGCTTTTTTTTTTGTACAGACTGTGGTTAGCAGACCTATGCTGCTGCTGCTCCTCTGAGATTCATTGCTTTTATGAATTCAACACAGGTGAAGTGAATAATACTATCTCTTTATCATGGCTTCTGTTAGTGTGTGGGATATATTAGGAAGCAAGTGAAGTGTGGCACCACGACACCCTAGGTCGCAGGTCGATGATTGATTTTGTAATCATATCATCAGATTTGTGTCCATATCTTCTGGACTCTTGGGTGAAGAGACGAGTTGAGCGGTCAACTGATCACCACCTGTTGGTGAGTTGGATCAGATGGCATGGATGGATATTCAAGTGTGTGTGGGAGCTTGCCAGTCCAGTCTACATGTGTTTTGTGGACTTGGAAAAGACATTATAAAAGTGGAATCTGGTGAGTGAATCTAACCAGCATCATGAACTTACATTTAAATTAATTCCTGCTCTTCATGTAACCTCACATTGACCATATAGATCACAGTAAATGTCTCTGACTTTGCAGTATTCAAAAACCTTAGTGGAAACAGGCAGGCTCAGCATCAGATCACTCTTACAGCCATGTCAGCACTCCACAGGAGTGAAACATTTATTCAGACAAGAAGACTGAAGGCAAGAGTTTGTTCCTTGACAGGTGTGATGGGTGTGCTTCAGAAGAAACGTCTCATTTCAGCTAAATGTGCCTCTCTGTTTACTTGAATTGATTCCCATCATTGATTAGTCAGTTTAAGTCAAACTCTGGAATGTTATCTCCCTTGGTGCACTTTTTGGTGAACAGATGTGAAAATGATAGTTTAACTGCAGTGTGGACCAAAGTAAGTGCGCCGAGACCTTTTGGAGGAGGCTCCCTTGATGTGAATATGATCCGACCTCAATCTAGCAACCTTTGAGCTAAATGCCTTCCCATAGCCAGGAATGCTTTGCATTTTGGGATGTGGCAGAGTACAGTTATGCCTAAAATGAGAATTTTATTATCCCTGTTATCCACTAGTCCAGACCATAACACCTTTTGTCATGTATATATTTTTGTTGCTCATGCTCCAGATTTATCTGCCCAATAAGCAGATTGAATATTTTCACATGGTTTGTAGTGACACGTGATTTGCTTGGAGTTGATTTGGAGTTCTCTGTGAAAAGAAACCAAATCATGTGAAAAAGCTACAACTTTGCAAAATCATCAACAGACTCAGACTGCTGTGAATGAACTGTAGGTGTGAAAACTCCATAAAGTCATGCTGCTGAGCAGAAGAAAGTAGGACTGATGATGATAATGGATGAAGTGTATCAATTAAAAGCTTCCCAAGCTTGTGAAAATATACCACTTTTTATATATTTTTTAAAAAAAATCAACAATATGAAAGAATGACGAGAGAAAAGATCATCCCTGTGGTTGCGTTACTCTGAGGACCTTCAGGTGAAGGAATGCTTGCATCTTGATAAAAACTAAAGAGAGTGTACATTCAGCAGTGAAATCAAAATATAAAGGTCTGTTGTGTAGTCCAGCTCTTCAGCAGCTGTGTGGTTGATGTCCTTGAACACTGTGAGAAGCAGCTCAAATATCTACAGTTGCCACAAGTGATGTAGCATTTGATGTCCTAAGGAGCCACAACTTACCTAGAAAAGGATATAAAGCACCTGTAAATCCTGCTAGTAAACCCCATACCAGTCACATCTTTGTGGCATGATAGAAATACAACAGAAAAGCAAAAAAATACAATAGAAAAGCAACATTCACACAGCAAGTATATTTACATTCCAAATATTCTCAGGGAGGGGACCTGTTAAATATCTATTAGTAAATAATGCAATTGTATTGCACATGGGCTATATTGCACAAGGGTTTGAGGTATTGCAGAAGAAGAATATTGCACTGATTACTGAGGGGAAAGACATTTGTACAGTTCAGTCTTTGTTGCTCTGTGATTGTTTTATGGGATGAAGGAGCTGAGGATTTAATGCGATGTTTAGGAGTCTAAACTACTGGGGGGGGGGGGGTCCTCGCCCATCTTCACAACCTGTGGGCAGTTGGTCAGAAAGTCCTTGATCCAGGAGCAGTTGATCCTTTTCAGTTAGGATGCCGGGGATGATGGTGTTGAACGCCAAGCTGTAGTCAACAAACAGAAGCCTGACATAAGTAAATGTTTAACCTGTTTTCCTTCATTTTGGGTCCTTGTGGTGAAGTTGGCATGTTGCTGTAAAATTAGATTTAATTATAGGAAGGCAATTTGTATGTTGTGGTGGAAATCTAAAAAAAACTAATTCTCTCGAGTCTTTTGTGACAGGTTCTGCAGAAGGATCCATGTGAATAACAGTGTTTTGTCATATTGAGTCTACAGACTGGAACATTAACATTGACTGGCTGCATCATAGAATATATCACATTCTGTGAACACATCAACTTACCAGCCTGAACAGCGTGTTGCTTTGAATGACAAGCGCTGGATCACTCGTGACCTTCCTTAATAAATGGAAGAAAACCTTCAAGCCTGGAGACAGGGAAGAACTGAGGAGGGTGGAGCATGATGTGGGGGTGAAACTAGAGGGCAGCCTAGAGACAGCAAATGAGCTTAATCCTAAGACAGGATTCAACCTGTTGGGCAAAACAGCTACAAGGTTACCCTGCAAACTGCCCAACATGGTGAGTCACAAGCACTACCCACTGCTGACAACTGAAAAAAGGTATCCATTGTCATTTTACTGCACATTATCACTGAGTAAATTCAAAAAGACTAGTCATGGAGGTTTTCCATTCTTTGAGCACAGAACAGGACAATGAATGCCTCTGTGTTTAAAGAACAATACTCCCACAAGGCAGGCACGCTAACAGGATCAGAAATACTGTACTCGTTCCAGTGTCTGTCAGGACGATCCCACACTGCTTCAATAATGTTGAGGTCTGAGCTCTGAGAAGGCTGACCCACAATGGAACACAATCATGACTGACTGTGTTTCATTGTGTGTTTTTCTGTCCAGGTAAGTTTTTACTGCTCTGACAGTATTTGGGATTGTCATCATGCTGAAAAGTGGAGCCAACCTGACTATTTCCAAATTAAATCTGATGATACTTTGCTGTGTTGATAATTCCATCAATTTTGTCAAGATCCCCAACACCACTGTCTGAAATGCAGCCCCAAACCATTTACAGTCCTTCTATGATTTGGTATATCTCAGCAGTTTGTCTTCCTTATGAATGGTTTCTGAACAGCTGCCCTTCCACTGAGATAATTTCAGATGGACCAACTGAAGGGCCAGATGCAGCTCTCAGGCCCTGTCTCAGGTCTTTGCTTGAAGTTGTTGGCTTAAAGATCTTTGGGAATCACCTTTTTGGTGCAAAAAATGTTATTTTCATTTTTTATTATTATTATTATTATTATTATTATTATTATTATTATTATTATTATTAGCAGTTTTGTTGTTGTTTTGTTGTGTGAAGATCATATTGATATGGATTCGGCAATGAAGTTTTTCTTGTTTGTGATTATCTATATTCTTGTAATTGCAGTCATGTTTTTGGATTTTTTTTAGTTTGATCAAAGGATATATTTAAGTCATTGAGTTTTTAGTTTATTTTACCTCCATGTGTTCCCATGTTGTCAAGTCTTAGTCTCTGTGGTAGGTGTTTTTCTGTCTCATTACTTCCTGCTTTATTTTGATAGTTATTTGTCTCTGGTGCCATGCTTTAGTTTTACTTCCCCATTTCTTGTTATATGGTTTATTTCAGCTGTGTCTCCCAGGCGTCTGCACTCTGCCCCAACCACCCTTCTTGTGTGTCTGTCTCACAGTGTCCCATTGGAAAAAATTAACCACACTGATTCTTGGATGGGTGTTCTGTTAACTGTAATTTCCCCATTGTGGGACTAATAAAGGTATTCGTATTCGTTTTTCTGAGATTTATTGAAAGAAACCTTTGCAAAGGGATCAATACAGCACGAGCAGTCTTTGCACCAGCATTGAAAAGGAAAAATAACACCTCATTTATACTCATGTGTGAATACAATCTTTGCCTACTCCAGCTGTGAGGAGTTCTGTGCTGATAACAATGACGCTTACACTATCTCATGACCTCGAACACAGCTTAAAATTATTTGCTTTCTATCCTCACACACTCTTTTCATACAAAGAAATAACTTCTTACAAGACAGTCAAAGAGGTTAAATAAGGTGAAATGCAAATTTTCCCACTACACTAACCACTGCACGACTGTGCCACCCTGATTTTAAATGCTCAGTTTAGTTATATTCTGTCCAAATGGATGCAATGTTAAATCTAAACATGCATTTCAAACTATCAAAAGTATTTTTTTATTCTTCCCATGAGACATTTCATCTCACTGATATCATGTCACAGGTTAAAGTGTTATTATGTAATATTTTTTTATTGTAAATAATTGGAATATTTTCATTAAGAGTTGTTTATGTGAGTATATGTTTATAGAATATGAAAAATCACAAAATCAGCTCTAGCATGCTAGAAAAATTACAAATCGAGTCAGCTATAGTGAGTGTAGTTAATACCATGATGTGCATGACTTTTCTATTATCTGCTTTCTTAAGGTGCAAATTGAAGTTTGTGTTTCAGTAATGCATAATAGTAGCTGTGTTTAATTTTACAAGGTTTGTCAGGTAGTGCTACAGATCTTTTTATGACAGCTGTCCAGGGCCGTGAGGAAGAAAAGGGCAGTGATTAGAAAGGTTACAGAAATGTAAAAAAACCCACAAAGACAAGCCACGGGGGCACAGCTCCTCTTCACCCCGGCTCTTCTCTCCTGGATTTGGCTCCTGAGTTGTGCTTTTTTATTTTTCTTCTTCAAGGTAAAGCACAACAGTGACAACCACAACCCCACACTAATCCATATTTGACATTTTCTGTTGTTTTGACTTTTTTCCACCACCCACTCAACAAGGAAACAGTCTCCACCACAAGCCTCTGTTTCTCAGAGGTATGTTGACTAGCGCTAGCCGGTTGCTGAATTATCCGGGTTAAATGAGTCAAATCTTCATACTGAGTCATGAATAATGAGTCTGAGGTCTCCATTAACCCAGATCATATCTGACTGGATACTGCTGCTAAGTACAAAATTTGAGTGAGCGCGAGCAGACAGCGGAGTCGCAGACTTACCAAAAACACTGCAAACCCAGGTGAACCGGGTCACTGACTTCACTCCAGTCAGTGATTTAAGTGAATAATTTGTTAAATAGTCCAATAAATAAGTGCTGAAATAAATCAGTGTTCATTATGTGGCTGATTTTTTGCAGCTTGGTTGTTTTTGTTTATGGCTATTTAAAATCACCTGCTTTCCTAATTTCATCAACAGTATTGGATTATCAGTGCAAACGGAAACAATGGAACTAACTTTGTGGGAGCAGAGCATGAGTTAAAAGACGCTCTAGAGATTTCTCACGTGACATTGAGAGTTGTCTGCCATTTGTTCTTTCTTATGACTTCCTGAATAGCATAAATATAGCTGTAACTCTAAAGTCAATCTCTACTTTTTCCATTTTACCTTCTGATAGTGGATGAAATATGTAACATACAGAAAATATGATCTCTAACCTCAAATCAGAAGTTTCAGTTTCCATGAAACATGAATAGTGGTATTGATATAATTTTCTTTGACACTAAACCGATAAAGTTAAATCTGTTCTAGAGCTTTTTTATACATGCAGGTGATGGTGGTTTACTCATGAAGACAAAAGAAGTCTGTGCAGAATGCAATTGAAAAAGCCCCACAGACACAGGCTGTAATCCACAGTGTCCCAGTGCTGGACAGACAGAAGCATCCAACAGCAGCGCTCAACAGTTCAGAGCTGTTTGGCACCAAAGTGGAACTTTAACAAGTTTTAACTGTGTGGCTGTAATGTGGTGGCTGAAAATAACATCCTTCCATCCATCCATCCACTCTCTTCTGTTCATCTAGGGCCAGGCCATGGGGGCAGCAGCCTATGCAGAGAAGCCCAGGCCTCCCTCTCCCCACCACCTCCTCCAGCTTGTCCAGAGGGTCCCCAAGACGTTCCCAGGCCAGCCAAGAAACCAAACATAATCTCTCCCCAGCATGTCCTGGGTCCGCCCCGGGGCCTCCTCCCGGTAGGACATGCCTGGAACACCTCACCTAAGAGGTGCCCAGAAGGCATCCTTGTCAGATGCGCAAGCCACCTCAACTGGCTCCTTTTGATGTGGAGGAGCAGCGGCTCTACTGTGAGCCCCTCCTGAACGGCTGCACTCCTCACCCTATCTCTAAAGAGAGGCCAGCCACCCTCCAGAGGAAGCTCATTTCTGCTGCTTGTATTTGCGCTCTTATTCTTTCTGTTACTGCCCAAAGCTCATGACCACATGTGAGTGGAGGAACCTAGATCGACCGGTAAATTGACAGCCTTGCTTTCACGCAAGGCTTTCACGCTCAGCTCCCTCTTTACCACGACAGCATCCACATCACTGCAGATGCAGCCCCGATCCATCTGTCGATCTCCAGCTCCCACCTTCTGTCACTGGTGAACAAGACCCAAGATACTTAAACTCCTCCACCTGGGGCAGAAACTCGTCCCTGAGCTGGAGTGGGCACTCCACTGAAAATAATCACCAGCAGAAACTGTGGGATACTTTCTGTTTTTTTGTTGTTTTTGTTGTTGTTTTGTTTGTTTGTTTTTTCCAAAAAGCTTGCCTTTCAAAATTCTTCACAATTTCATGATGCGCAACTCAGTAAACGCTTAGGTGGAAAGAAAATGATCAGACTGTTGACCAGATGAAATCCCAGCTCTTCTTACCAGTTATGCTGCTCGACATGAAGGTTTGATCGGTTTAACACAGAAGCTGATATTTGCTCTATGCATCGTTTTTAGATTATGTGGTGAAATCATGTAAGTGCACATGCAAGTGGCTGCAGCCTGTAACCCAGCATTATCCACAAGCTGTCTTTGCCTTTGGCAGAAGTTGCAGGTTTTTCAGCCTGGACACCAAAGTCTGTGTACAGTTTGGACCTCTGTGTTGTGCATTTGTTGTAACTTTTTTCTACTTGCTGCTGAGTTTCACTGTCACTCAATTTTTGGTTTTACATTCACTGCCTGGTTAGGTTCTGGCACAAAATCCTAGTAAAGTTTTGCATTTAGAAGCACTCGGTCGGGGTTAGCATTACAGCCCTCCACAATCATAATCTTGCACACTGAAAAATGATGACTTGCAAGTAGCACCCATGTGTCATTAATGCCATAACACGCTGCATCACCCACCAAAGAGCACCTGTGTAACTGAGACACACCAGCTGACATAAAAGACCTGAGAGGACCGCTGAACAGCTGAGGAGGAGAGCAGCCAAACCTAAAACAGGTTTTGATTTTTATTAGTGGAGATTTTGAACATAACTCATTTTTGTGGTTGCTTTGCTTTTGTTTGATGTCATTTTAAGTAGTTTCATTTGAATTCTGAGTTTTTTAATGTTACAGTACAGTAAATGAACTGGCTACAACATGTCTTCATTCACATCTAAGTGCTTTCTATCTAACACTCCAATGAACACATCAGGAGCAACAGGTGTTGCGAAGGATAGAGAGAATATGTTGGAATATCATGTAAATACAACTGAATTCTAATCTCTAACTCACTGACACAGTATTCAGTGTGGCTGGTTTTACAGTCTTTTTATTCACTCATTCATTTATATTAACCTCAAACCAAAAGGTCCCACTGAGTCTTCCATCCTCAATTCTGACTCTGCTATTCCTGAGATGCCTTCACTGCCCCCACAAACCATAATAGTACTGAGATCTGCCAAAGTCATACTGACGAGCAGGCTGAATGGCTTTACCAGCACTTCCAACTCTTTTCCAACTGTCTGTGGCCTAAAAATGTGCTGACTCTTTGGGTTAGTTTATACACTTTCAGCATGACTGCCAAATGTATTTAAAACTCTTCCTGCTTTTCATTCTTTGGTGAATGATGACATCATCCTTCTGTCTCTGTTTCTTCCCTATCTCTGTCTGTCATCAGGCTGGAAGACTACATGTGCCCTGAGTGCCTTAAGGCATTAACACACGCTGCACACACACACACACACGCACACACACACACATAGAGCTCTGTGTGGGCAGTGTGGAGGTGCACGTACTGTATAATCTTCAGGAAGTGATTAGGGGGTGTGAGATCAAAGGTTTTTGTATGAGGGGAAAACATTCCTTCGTATGGCCCCCCTCAGGGTGAAGGCCGGACAGTTTCCTCATGTTTAACTCTGAGTTCTTCTACACAACGGACACAACAGCTTTTTAAAATGCCCACAACACAGAATGACCCCCCCCCCTTTTTTTTTTTTTAATCCTAGGAAGGATTGTTGAATTGATAACATGGTGGTGAATAATTCATGTACAATTTAGAAAACAATCATTAAATTATGACAAATACAATGAAAAAATAAATAAAAACAATGAGATCTAAATTAAGTAATTTATTAAGGTTATTAAGTAATTAAGAAGTTAATTAATTTATTAGTATACTGCGTTTGAGGATTAAAGTACTTGTACTTTAGTTTGATGTTTCTGTTTTCTGCTCTTTCATAGTTACAGTATTACAGTTCAGAGGATGACAGTGTAGTCTTACCCTTTATTAGTTATTTGACACTTATAGTCGTTAAATAGTAAATGATGCATTGAGAATTTGGATACAAAACAATAGATTATCTAATAAATTAGGATGTATTGTCACAGATAGTAGTTCTCATTGTATCAAGTTGTAAAAAATTAATAAAGTGCAGTTTCCATGCACAACTTAACATGTGAAACTCTGTCAGAATAAAGCGGTCGTGTTTAATCGCTGAGTCATCCAGAATATTTGAAATGTCTGAACAAAAGAGTCAAACTTTAAAAACTGTAAAATTTAATTACACAATTTGACTTTTATATTTTCCTGTTAAACTTAAATGACAGACACTATCAATCAGTTCATTATTATAATACACTAAGCAAAAAGTATATATAGCTATCCAATGTGAACTTTTACTTCTTCATTGCAATTGAACGTATGATGAGACACTCGTGTTGTATGTTAATAACACAGGTTTTTTTTGCATCAGAATTAAAACACTGAATATCACTGACCTTGATACTCCATTGTGGATTAGGCACTCTCAGTTTCCTCCCTATGGTTATATATTATTCTTTTTAGACTTAAAAATTTCTTGACATGTGCAGTTTTTAACCTTAAACATTTGTAGCACAAATTATTCCGATATTTATAGGATTACATTTTATTTTTTGCATCATTTAAATGAAAAAAAGCAGCACACAGCAAAAGGCACATAGTAAAAAGTATAAGCAATAGTATAAAGTATTTTGATAACCTTGCAAAGGAGCTACACTGTCCTTGGAAGTATAGTTAAAACCAGTTTAAAGTACTGATGTGACACAGTAAAGATAACTTGGTCACTTACTCAAAAACTGAAGGGTTCCAGTATTAGTTCTGCTCAACTCATCAATAATGATAAAATAAAGAACCCACTGCATGCTTCATGACATGCCTCTGAACTGAGCTGAGCTACTGTAATGAGCAGCAGAGGGCAGTAGACACCAGGGGCTAGATGTATGTGGTTGTGTATTTGTGGGTCTCTATAACTCATGGTATGGGGAGATTGATTAACACAGTCCCTTATGGGGCAAAGTAAGACCCCATATTTTAAGCTTGATCTAAAGATTAGGTTTGGGTAAGTAGTGCTTATGGATAGGATTAGGTCTCTGAAATGAATGTAAGTCCATGTTCATGTATTGTTCATGTTATGGGGACATAAACCTGTTTACAGCATCATATGTTGGGGAGCCGTTTCCCTTTGGATGCCAGAACACACGTCAACATGAACAAAACTGTTTTTAATTTTAATATGAAGATTAAAGTTTAAAGTTTGAGGTTGTGGTTCAGATTACATAGATTTAAGGTCAGTCTTTATAAAAGAAGAGTGTGTGTGTGTGTGTGTGTGTGTGTGTGTGTGTGTGTGTGTGTGTGTGTGGGTGGTAGATCTTGTAGCATTTTGTTGTGGCCTTCTCTTCTCTGCTCTTTCTTTGAGGAGCAGTTTCAAGTTTGGGGTTCAGGTTATAATGAGGTCTGGGTGCGTCTGCCCATCACTGTTCATACATCTGTGTATCTGTCAATAAGGACATTGAAATCATTAAAATCTCTTCATAAAACTACAGAACTATAATGTGGGTTTTCTTTCTGTACTAAAATTAAATTGTTTCATTTCTGAAAAGCTGGAAAATGACAAACTTATGGTTCTGTAAGCAATTTAAAGCTCTCAGAACTCAAATCTGACAGCAGGGATGCAGCCAAGAGTTGCTCAATCAAATGAATAAAAATATTTCAGCTGCCAATGGTAGAATATTACTCAGTACTTTTTAATTTAGTTGGGTCAATGTTCTGATAGATTTGTGCATACAGAACCTTTGAAGAGGCTCTGCAGTGTGATGCTCTGTTATAAATTACAGTTCAAGTGCCAGTAGATCTTTCAGTCTGTTAAGTGTTTATTACAGAAAATTACCTGGATAATTTGGTTCATTTCCATGCAAAAATGCCAAATGTTTTATGGTTCCAGCTTCATAAATGTGAGCTTTTATGAATTCTTGTTTGTGAGCTGTGGGCTGAACAAAACAAGCATTTTGAAGATGTCTCTGTGAGCCCCGATTTTCAAAACATTTTAATGACAGACATCAATCCCATAATTAACAAACTGAAGCTATAAAATTAAAAATACAAAATATGCAGAAATACATACAGTACCAGTCAAAAGTTTCAGTGATAATATTGATGATATAATACTATGATTCTCATGCAGCATTTAAGATTGCTCTTGAGCTTGTAATCAGTATTGACATTTTCATCTGAAAATAGGTTGCACATCCCTTCCTACAGACTTGATCATATATACTCTAAAAATTAATTGCATGTTTTTTTTGGGTTTTTTTTTTATTTATGTTTGTGTTTTTTTCCTGTTCCAACACACCTCATTCAAATGACTGAATTGCCTCCTCAGTATGTAGTCAAGTTCTCCAGGGTCCTGCTAATGACTTTTATATTTGATTCAGGTGTGTTGGCTTAGGGACACATCTAAAACCTGCAGGACACCGGCCCTTGAGGCCTGGATTTGAGGATCCCTGATTTAATGGCAGCCCTACTGCAGAAGAATGATGGATCTATCATAGCATGTGATTACAGCCTGGCCAATATATCGCTGGTGCTGATATTAGCAATTAAAAGGTATTAACAATATCAGCTCTTAGCTGTATTTTGGTATCAGCATTTAAAACTGTCAATAAATGAAAATTTGAAATGTAAAGAAAAAGAAGAAACACCCTTCAACTGTTATGAGTGTTGATGTGGCAGAATTTGTCCACCAGAGGGCACTCTGCAACTTTCCTGCTAGCAACACAGGTTTGGAAGGCTATAAATGCAGTCAGCTGATCCGAGAGGACAGAGGGTAAATGAGCAATCCACATCTTGTGACAGTAAAACAAGATTATTATTAACTGTACTGTGTTTGGCCAATATATCAGATTTGTAAATCACCAAATATCGGTATCGGCTTTAAAACTCCAGGACACCAGGATGCTGGAACTTGGGTAAAAGTGCTCAAAAGCAGTTTCTGCATTTTTGCTATTCCCCAAAATAACAGCTAAGACAGTCAATAGGCCATCATTAGCAGCATTTAGTGCCTTGTAAACTTGGTTATTGCTTAATTGGCACCAAAGGTCTTTAAACTGGATCTTGAGAGTTGTACCTAACCTCTCCCCTCAACAATTCATGTCCAGACAAGTCTGACCTTTTGACTTGTTATACAAGCGATGCAGACTTTTCAGACTGAGACTGAGTTAAAAACTCCGACTGCGAGAAATTTTCGGGGGGGAAATATACAGTATATGGATAAAAGTATTGGGCCACCTATACATTATACCTACAGGAGCTTTATGACGTCCCATTCTAAACTGCTCCCGCCTTTGCAGAAGTACCAGCTTGCACTCTTCTGGGTAGGTTTTCTATGACATTTTGGGGTATGTCTGTGGGAATTTCTGCCCATTTATCCAACAAAGTATTTGTGACTCTGGACAGAAAAGGGACTGACTCATCATCTTTGTTCTATGTAGATCCCAATGAAACCTTTGGGGAGGTCTGGAAGGTCCGGGTTCTGTGCTGACCAGTCAAGTTATTCTACCCCAAAGTGGAAGAATGTGACTGGCTGGCACCAGAGCATTTATGAATTGCTTTGTGGACTGGAGCACGGTCGTGCTAAAAAAGGGAAGGGCATTCCCCAAACTGTTTCCATAAAAGCTGCAAGTGTATAAGTATCTTGATAAACTGAAGTATTTTGATTTCCCTTCACTGAAACTAAGGAGCCAGACCAACTCCATAAAAACAACCTCAGCATTATTCAATTCAATGATTAAGCGGCATGGCCCAGTATTTTTGTCCATATAGCATATGTGCATTATCTTTCTGTCTGTAAAGCATTCAGCCAGAAACCAGTTTTTCAGAACCTTTGTCCGACCTTCGATGCCTCACTAGTCAACAATCCTCGAGTTAGGTCAAGATCTCCTGTGCTTTTAACAAGCACACAGAAACACTAATTTACCCCAAAAGCCATTCTGCGGTTGTAGTAATGAAGACCAAACCTGTCTGTCTCTGCCCACCTGCGCGCTTACCCTGCTTGTTTCTTACCTGTCTGCCTGACTGCACATGTGTCTGTCTGTTTGTGTGGGCGGTCCTTTAATCACAGAGTACAAGTGGTCCTTCATCCTTCTGAGGCCGAGAGGGCAGATAAAATTAGAGCTTTAGAGCATCTCTGATTAGACAGGCAGCAGCTTGTGTGTGTACAGATCCATCAACAGTGGGTGTAATGGGACAGTTTCTCTTCGGTACAACAGCTTCATGTTCTTTAAACACACCAGACAGTAACCAAGAGAAATTTGTTCGAGTGTGACATATCGATTCAGCAAAGATGTGTTATTACTAATATTTGATTTTATTTGAAGTGTGATCGACAATTTCAGGAATTTGAATTCTGTTTTTTTTTTGTTTTTTTAAAGCTTTAGGTTGATTTTTCCAGTTTACATTCTCTCTTACCCCTAGTGGCATATAGCCATGAAAACATTTTTAAGATGTTTCAGAGATTTTGAGTTTTACATCAATATATAATTTAATATATAACACCAAGACAGCTGTACCATAGAGCTCCAGGCTTGTCAAGGTCAATTAAAACATGTGAAGAAGCCATATTATGCAGTGTGACATGTTATTTTGAGCCTGTCCTCCTCATAGGTCGTTTTTGCAGGCACGTTTTACGACCAAGGCCTACGTTTTAAAATAAAATTAAGTGAACTCTAGCAGTCGTACACGAAAGGGTGTGTGTTTGTTTTTCTCAAAAATGCAAATGCTGAAGAAGTAAATATGGATTTGTTCAGATTTCTGAAAAGTCTGTGGGGACTACATGACAGTACATGTAGATGCCACAGGAAATGCTTAAACATTAAATAAATAGACTGGCTCATATATGGCACTTTTCTACAATACCTGAGCACTCAAAGCACCTTTTACAACATGCCTCATTTACTTCAGTATTTTAAGGATACTTTGGCATGCATCCAGGGATTGAACCAACAACCTTCTGACTCATAGGGTACATGCTCTACATCCTGAGTTACAGCCATATCACAATGACTGACATGACACACAAAACCACATTTAAAACTAAGAAATTGTGCTTTAATAAATTCATACCCACCAAGACATTCTTACAGTTTTCATAGAAACCATTTTTCCAGTAAGAAGGCAACTGCTGAAAATCTTTTATGTGTCTGTGATGTTTTTGTTGCGAAGTTATATTGCTGGTAAGTTGCTTTTATTATTTTGTTTGGGAGCACATTAAGGACAGATAAAATCTGCTAAGCTAACTGTGGCCTTAATGACTGCATGCCAACATGTGGCTGTCGGCAGCCTTGATTTTAAGGTTAAAATTCACTTTAACTTAAATCATGAATTAACTGTGATTAACCACATTTTTTGGAAAGCTGGGTTCAATTTCACTAGCCATGCCCAGGCCGAGAATTACTTAAGCAGAACCTGTTTGTCAAAGTGAAACAGGTTAAAAGATCTCAAAAAGCAACACATCATAACACAATCTAAAGAAACAGATGAGAAACAAAGTCATTGACATCTATCAGTCTGGAAAGGGTTAGAAAGCCATTTCTAAGGCTTTGGATTTATAGTGAACCACAGTGAGTGCGATCCACAAATAATAAAACTTGGAACCTTCCCAAGAAAGGCCAACCTACCAAATTCCTCCAAGAGCACATCAATGACTCATCTAGGAGGCCACAAAAGAATCTGGAACAATGTCTAAAGAACTGCCGGCCTCAGTTAAGGTCAGAGTTCATGATTCAACAATAAGAAAAAGACTGGACAAAAATGTTAGCCATGGCATAAACCACTGTTGACCAAAAAAGAACACAAGGGCTCATCTCACATTTGCCCCCCAAAAAAACCATCTTCATGATCCCCAAGACTTTTGGGGAAATATTTTGTGGACTGACGAGACAAATTTAGAACTTTTTGGAAGGTTTGAGTCCCGTTCCATCTGCATAAACTAACACAGCATTTCATAAAAAGAGCATCATACCAACAGTTAAACATGGTGGTGGTAGTGTGATGGTCTGGGGAGCTTTGTTGCTTCAGGACCTGGAACCTTGCTGTAGGTGATGAAACCTTGATTCTGCTCTCTACCAGAAACTCCTGAAGGAGAATGTCCTACAATCAGTTTGTGCCATGAAGCTCAGTGTTGCCCAGAGGGTGACCACGCTGTCTTCAAACTGCAATCACTCTCAGACAGATTGGCAAAGTTTTGCAAGTAACTGCCATCTAATTTATAAAAACAGACAGATTGCCAACATGTTGCGATCAGTCTTCAACAATGAGTGCAACTCATCTGCCATGTATCTCTGTATTTGGGAACTTAACTCAGCTAGTTGCCAGCTGGTTGTATTCTGGTTATATTCCCATACAAAAGCAGGGCTGATGAATGCCTATGTGATTTTGCTGTAAAATCACTGTCCTGCAGCAACTGTCTTTCTGTTTCAAATCTATAAGGTTCTCTCTGGACACTGAATGACATATGGACTCTTGGTCAGGATCACTTCTCATTTGAATGCACTGGGGACCTTTATGTGTCCTTTTTTAATAACCAGGGTCAAAAATGTGAACAGAAATGATCTTTTCCTAAATCTAACGATTTAGTTTTGGGCTGTAAATCTAATCAAACTGTAACTGAAAACAAAGAAAAACTAAGTGCATCACACAAAGTAAATAAATTCAAAAGGACATTTATACAAAAAGGTGTATTCATCTATTCAAGCACACATTCATACTGTTCTTTATTGTATATACACTGCTCATAAAAAGAAAGGGAACACTCAAATAACACATCCTAGATCTGAATGAATGAAATATTCTCATTGAATACTTTGTTCTGTACAAAGTTGAATGTGCTGACAACAAAATCACAAAAATCATCAATGGAAATCAAATTTATTAACCAATGCAGGCCTGGATTTGGAGTGACACACAAAATGAAAGTGGAAAAACACACTACAGGCTGATCCAACTTTGATGTAATGTCCTTAAAACAAGTCAAAATGAGGCTCAGTATTGGGTGTGGCCTCCACGTGCCTGTATGACCTCCCTACAACG
>JASGAU010361466.1:0-26236 GCA_030220045.1 Australoheros facetus
CAAAGTATTAACGCAAGGGGGCCGAATAATATTGCACGCCCCACTTTTCAGTTTTTTGTTAAAAAAGTTTGACACATCCAATAAATTTCATTCCACTTCACGATTGTGTCCCACTTGTTGTTGATTCTTCACAAAAAATTCAAATTTTATATCTTTATGTTTGAAGCCTGAAATGTGGCAAAAGGTTGAAAAATTCAAGGGGGCAGAATACTTTCGCAAGGCACTGTATGTGTATATATGCTGATGGGGAGTAACCACTGTGCGTACTTCTCAGGAGACACCTGCCGGTCAAACAGCAAGTGAGAGAGAAGCTGAAATGGGGCTTGAAGCAACACCAGTAGTGGATTCCCAAGCTTCACTTCAGTGCTCTGGTCTAAGAGAAACCACAAGAGAAGCAAATCAGAGCAAGACCAGGTAGTAGAAGAGAAATGCACTAGAGTCACAATTTAGACAGGACAGCTGTAACTTGGAATAAAAGAGCTGTAAACATCATTCCTTGAACTATCAGGGATAACAAGTGGGTCTCAAGAAGTTATGAGTGAGATATTAAAGTCTTCAGCGACAAATTATTTTACCTTCTGAACTGAGGCTACGCACTAACACAGATGCCAGTGTGTTGACATAGTCAAAGAAACTGCGCACATAATCTGGTCTGGCAAGGTCTCTGTCTGGCTCGAAGGGACAGAGGCTGTCAAGAGAACGAAGTAGCTGCTTCATGCTGGAGCGCACAGCATGAGCATCCAGTTCTGACTGCTTCAGACTGGCCTGTTCCACCAGAAGTGCCAGTAGAGCGCTGCCCGCACTGCCCTCTGTTATGAGGTGACATCAGAAAAAGAAAAGAGTATTGTTTAAAAAAAGAAAAAAAAAAAGAGCATACTTGCCTTAAAAACAGAGCTCTTTTTAAGTTATTGCAACTGCCCAAAGACATTTAAATGAAAACATTTGATCAAATGTAGCATATGTTAACCGTGCCAACCTGTGCCATCTGTAGCAGAACTCAGATTGTGCAGGGTGTTTTCCAAACGCTGCGCCAGACTGAGCCGGCCAGAAATGAATTCCTCACTCAGTGTTGGATGGCAACAGAGCAGCACTTCCTGGATGCAGCAACCAAATGGGCTGGCAGACACCTGGTCTTCCCCAACAACTTCTATGAAGAAGAGTGGATCAGTAACAAAGAAAGTATTCTGTATGTTTAATTCATTTTTAGAATGAATCTCTGGTCAGGAGGTTTGCATCATATTATGTGAATTACATGAGTTATTAACACAGTACTGTCAGCAAAATAATTTTATCATCTTTTTTAACATTTCAAACTAAATATTTATAAAGTTACATGTAGAAACTTCAAGTGTTTGAGCATATGCAGTCACCTGTTTTGACAGAACTCTTATTGGCAGTTGAATGGTTCAGGATCTTGTTGATCTGTTGTAATACCATGGGAAATCCACAGATCCCCTCCGAATGAGGCACTTTAAGGTCAACTCTTACCCCTGGGGAAGCAGACGGGGATAAACACAAGACATCATTTGCTCTCGTTCCCATCTCTATTTTGAAAGAAATTCTTCCAGATAGAAATTTGGGCTTCATACCTCGAGCTTCCAGGCTGGTGTTGAGTCTGCGCTCAGCTGTGTCCAGCAGCTGTCGAGAAGTCTTCCAGAGCTGACAGTGGCAGCACGCCAGGTCGAAGGCAGCCATGGCTGCTGGACTGAGCTCCTCCAGCAATGTGTAGAGGAGGCCAGAGGCATCTGGAGAGCAGTGGCTCAGCCAGTAGCCTTCCTCCAGTGAGGGCAGAGGGTGAGCAGGAGTGCTGAGGAGACGGGCTGCTATGTCCGAGATGGAGTAGAAAGCCACTCCTGAAGAAAAACACATGCATGTGTCAGATCTTTGCACACCATTTACTATATCTTCACTTATATCTATGTTGCACAGCTGCCTGTAGCAGTTTCCTGTGTCTTCGCTGGGCATTGTTAAAACAATCTCTGCTAGAACCAATATAAAAGGAGGGTAAACTAAAACTGCAAGCAGGTATACCAGGATCCAAGTTGAAATGCACAGCGGAACAAAAATCACATTCACTTGAAGGGAGAAAACTGAGATTTAAGAGCAACATTACAATCTGAGTGAAATATATACAAAAGAGTGAAAGGAAGAAAGCTTTACAACAGAATGTCAAACCTGCAGCAGCAGCACTTCCAATGGCCTGGAGTGTTGAGCGGCCACTGCTGCCTAGCCGACTCCTCCCTATGCCTGACCCAGCTGCTGACCCTAAGCCCTCTGATGAGGATGACGATGAAGACATGGACTGACCCTCCATCTTTTGCTCCACCTGTGCCAACTCCACCAGGACTTCTTTGTAGCGCTCCATGAACACCAGCTCGCCACAACAGGCAGACGCCTCCAGATCAAACACCACAGACACCTGTGAAGAAGCAAATAAATCCACTTGACTGAGTGGCAAACACTCAGATTTTGGTTTTGTCCAGACACAAGAGCAGATTTTTGGGTCCAAATTTTAAATCACAGACCTGATGAGCTTCCATGAAGTTTCCTCGTCGAATGCAGGACATTAGCAGAGACTCTGGAGGGGACAACATGGCAGGGACCAACCAGCTGTGGGGACCTCCACATGGGCAAAACTCCAATTCCACACAGCCTGTTGCCATCCCTCCTCCACCATCTGACAATATATCAATAAATCAACAATAATAACAGAAAAATAACTCTGAATTCTCCTGAAGAACAAATTCCCAGGTTGAAGTAATTTTACATGAAATACAGAATCATGTAAATCATCCTTCCTAAAAACTTAATCCACATAGTTTCTCAACAAAGATGAAAGCAGAGGCAAACACACACAAAGAAATTGCTCCTACAGCTTCTAAGACCTGCAGTACTAAAAAAATGTTAACTGATGTAAAACAATTACAATTTCTGATTTATACACAAGTGCAGTGGCTGTAGTTCAGGAGGTAGTGCAGGTCACCTAATAATTGGAAGGTTGGTGGTTCAATCCCTGGCTGCTCCAGTCTGTGTACCAAAGTATCCTTGTGCAAGATACTGAACCCTGAATCACTCTCGATTTTGTTCATTGGAGTGTGAATGTGTGTGTGAATGCTAGATAGAAAGCACTTAGGTGTAGAAAAAAGTGCTTGTGTGAATGAAGACATGTTGTATAAAGCTTTTTGAGTGCTCAAAGTACAGTAGAAAAGGGTTATATAAGAACCAGCACATTTTCCATTTAAATGCAGGGTGTTTTTCTCTTACCTGATGCACTCGTGCTGACTTCTCCATTGTGTTTCTCTGTGGAGGAGTGCCTCTCTATGCTATGCCTTCCTGGTTTCCTTTGCCTCCTCAGGCTCGAGCTCTTGGGGTGCCCCAGAGGAATGACAGTACAGCCGACTGATGACATCGTAAGAGGACTTTCTGAACCTGCAGTTACATCAATCCAACATCAGGGCTCAATGAATTTATGCTCAGCACTTACATTGGCATGAACATAGTTACATGTACTGGGTGCAGTTCTAAGAAGAGCCCCCAGTCAAATGTTTTACTTGAACAATGCATACAGAAGAATAAAGCAAAGAGAAGAAGAAGCAGAAGAAATTGCTAGCTCACCACTTCCACTGCCCTGGTTGCTGGTGATAATCTGCAGCCTCCACTGAGCCTCCGCAGTCCGTTTTGTCAACCTCTGTAAGCGCGCCCCAAAAGACTCAGGAGTCACTGAGCAGCCCAGACTTGCGGCCGCCTCTGCCTCTCGACGCAAAGCTCTTCCTTCCTCCTGTCCGTCCTGCTGACCTACCACACACATTCCCTCCAGCCCTTCTTTCAACAGCTTCAGAAATCCCTCCATGGCAGTCACATCGACCAGAAACCCCCTGCAGCTCTGGATAAAGTGTCCCAGGTCCAGGTGACTACAGTGAGCTGCTGTTGGACTTGAAGATAGCTTCTGCTTCCCCCTTTTTTGGTCCTCAGTGTCATCCATCTGTCCTTCCCTGTCATTACCCATGTTCTGACTTGAGTTTGCATTTTTTTGAATCTGCTGAGCAAAGTCAGTGGTGGACAGAAAGAGAAGGGAGAAGATATTTTCCAGGAGCTCCAGGCGGAACATGGCTGGCACAGTCTCCAGATAGAGCTGACACTCAGACAGGTAATGCTGGAACACCAAATGGCAATCTGAAAAAGATCACAACCAAATAAGAACAAAGTCAAAACATCACTAAGAAACACAATAAACAACCTTGATAGCTTTCTAACAATTTCTTTCAGTATTTTTTTTTCCAGTATTATAGCACAATAAAGAAATTATGTAGGAGTGGAAGTCCTTGTTTTGACCAGCTTGACCTTTATTGTATTCCCTGCTCTCTCCCCATGCTCCTTCTGTCTATCTTTCTAAATGTCCTGTCTCATTTCTGTACTGCTAGAAAAAAAATCCAGAAATTCCTCAGAATAACATCAGCTATCACATTTCTATTTATGTTTCTGTCACAAATTATAATCAGGAAAAAAAAAGACATTTCTATCATCTGTCATCAAAGTAAAGCTTCACTGCCTAAAAGAAAGACAGCCTTGGTACCTTCTGCGGAAGCTGAGGTTTTATTTTGGTCTGTTTCTGCATCCGAGGGCTGGTGCTGCTGCATGGGGTCACACTTGGTACAATTTGAGTATTTATGTGCATTGACACAGAGTGCATAGATGGCATACTTCATGGCACAGAACCCCTGGAACAAAACTATGTTTCTTTGCACAGGAGGGCTGAGAGTGCTGACTGCCCCAGTGCCCTCTGCAAGAAACACAAAAGAAGAACCACAGTCACCCTTAAAGTTGTATACTATACACCAAAAAAAAAAAAAAATCATTATTCTTGACTAATTGGAGCAAAAGACAAGAAATGAATAACACAAACCTGCTTCTGATAAATTTGGCAGTTGCTGTAGTAGATCTAATATCCTACGTTCTTCAAACTGAGCCAAAGGAGTCAGAGAATGCAGGATATAGAGGGCTGAGTGACTGTCCAGAGTGTGAAGCTGTGCCAGCAATGCCTCCATGGAAACCTCTCTGGAGAGACAAAACACAAATATAATTAAAAACTAAAAAAGGATTAGGTTGGAATAAAATGACAGTTTTAAATTTAGAAAAAGCCAATGCATACGGATTGTTGTTTTTACACCATTCAAGTATTCCAAGCTGAGAAGACAAAAGATTAGCAAACTCCTGCAGAACACAGTCATTGGCTGCTGCCTGTGAAGGTGAAAGCAGTATCAGTAAAGCACTACAGCCAAGTATCAAAAATAAGAAAAATGTGCTGATCTGTTACAGCAAATGGCTAAAAGGCTATAGAAGATAGGGGGCATATAGATGTCTGGAAAGGTAAATGATTTTGGTTATCACCTGCTCGTTGTGAAGGATGCTGAGCAGCTTTTGAGCTGAGCTAAGACTGTGGCACTGAGTCCATCCCAGCAGCAGCAGCAGACGGGACAAGGGCTGGAACTCCAGCTGCAGCAAGTTTTTCAGCTGACTAAATTCCTCGTGTTTAATCAGGTCAAGTGCAGTAACCTACAGGAAGGATCCGTCCTTATTACATTACTGTATTTTATCACATGCACTTGGTTTACTCGACCATTAAGATACAGTACACAGTATGAAAATACCACTGAAGGAACACGCTGCGCACTTCTGAATTATGTCTTGAAGGAATTTAAATCTGGTTACTGAACTAGTATTACAAGTTTCCATTGATTTACTTACCAAGACTTGCTCCAGGAAGTGCTTTCCACTACTAAGGCACTCGAAGTAAATGACCTTCCAAATAGATGGACGGTCCTTGTGGCAACATAAACTGAGGGCAAGCTGCTCTGCTTCAGGAAGCTCAACTAAGAGGGGGATATAAAAAAATAGCAAATTAATTCATAAGCAAATTTTTAAAAAAAACTGCTGGTTTTCATAGACTTTGTAAATAAGAACTCAGTGTGCCTCATACATTTTTAGATATCACTGTTCCCACATAAGCTTTTTATTCCTCATTAGTAAAATACTTTCATTAGTGAGATTCAAACAACCACATCTGAAGCAAAAATAAACCAAATCAAAATAGTCAAAGTAGAAACCAACACAAAAAGAAAGTAAACAGAAAAGAGGAAATTTTCTTGACAGCCAGTGAAGTCAGCTTCAGCTTTTACACCCGCAGATGCAGAAGTGTGACTGAAAGAGGAAAGGGGTAATGCCAGCATTTCTCCTTAAACACGCATAAGGAAAGGATGTCTGGTTTTTAAACTATGAAAACCTTATCAATATCAAAATTATAAAACAAAATGCCAAGGTAACCACAAAAGGGGAACTGATTTATAGGCACATGTGGGTGTGGTACAAAGCTGTCAAAGTAACTGACAAGGAAACTAATTAAAATGCTATCTAATCAAATATTCTAGCTGAAACCAGCAGTTTATTTAAACTATGTGGCCCATCATACTGATCCTAAGCCTCCTTAAATGGACTACCTTGTGTGTGAGGTGAGCTCCTAAGCAGATGATCTCTCTGCAGCCTTAGAGCAGTGGAGCAGTATGCTGAGACAAGAGCGTCACATCGAGGGCGAAGCAAAGAGCTGAGGATCCTCTCCTCCTTGAGGGGGCCCTCTCTGACTGCCCATAATGCTTCACAAAGTGCCTCCAACTGCCCATCGCTTCTACGGGAGCTCCACGGCATCACAGCCAACACAGCATATATCTCCTCTACCCACTCCTCCACTTTCTCTGGCCTTTTCTCCGGCTTTCCCAGTTTCTTTATCAAGTGCTGGATGAATGCATGCTGCAGAGTATGGTCCTCTATGCAAGCCTGCTCCTGTAGGAGATGAAGGAAATTAGGAAAATGATGTGTTCTTGTTTTTTTTTAAGATGTGATAATTGTAATGATATATTTTTAGTCATACACAGTAATGGCATGTTAGACTCTACCTGTAAGAAATGTGCTAAAGACTGAGCGAGTCTTGGCTTCTTTTTCTCCAACAGGGTTAGCAAACAAGACTCAGCAGCTGTTGTTCTTGAACCCTCCGGCACCATTTGCTCAGACTGTTTATTTAAAAAAGCATGTTGCAACTCCTGCTGAAAGATTTGGGTTACATAATTACTGAACTAAAAAGTTTTCATTCTCAAATGTGAGCTCAACTGCAGGCTGCAATAAAAATGACATTAACCTTGAGAACAGTCTCAGGTATGCCCTCTGACCCCAGTTCCTCCAGAAGTAACAGAAACTCCAGCTCTCTTCTGACATTAGGAGAAACCTAAAGTGAAGGAAAAAAAGTGCAAAGGTATTTCACTGCTATCTCACTGCTGTGCTGTGGTTTTTCAAATGCCTTTTCACCCTACTTCACAACAAAATATTATCTTCTTTTTGCAAGAGCAAAGTGCTGTTTTGAGTCTTCTATATTAGTCTGAAAAAAAAATCTTCAAATAATGTGTTTGTAAAGTTTCTGAAAATAAATTTTAAAATGCTCACTCTTATTACATATCGACTTTTGTGACAATTACCTGTCCTTCTGCCCATTTCTCCAAGACCTGCAGCCAAAACCAAGCCAGTCGGTGTGGACTGCCTACTGACTCCCATCTATCAAAACCATTAAATTACACCCAGTCATTTAAAGAACCTCAAATAAAAATATTCTGCATAAAATTTAATTCTTATTATAATTTACTTGTGACTCACTTTAAACTGTAAGGATGGCAAACAATAGCCTTGATTATGCCCAGTAAATTTTCTGTAAGTTTTCCCTCGGAGTTAATCAGTTGTGGCACACATGCCCTCGCCAGCTCCCACTCGCCATCCTGCAGGCTCCTCTTGAAGTACTCAAACAGGTCCTGGAGCGAGGTTTCAGCTTCACAGCCAAAGGGATGCATGACCACTTTCGCAGTGACACTTTCTGCTCAGCAGTCACACCTGAAGATACAACCTCACTACCAGGTAGCCAAGGAGCACGCTTTCTTTATCTGAAACACACAATGAAATTAATTTTGTTACATTAGTCCAGAAACCCACAACACTTCTCTCTTTTTAAACAGCTTTTGGGTACAATCAGGTAATAAAATGTTTATCTGAGTACTGTGCAAAAGTCTTGAGGCAACCATCGTCTTTTATTTCTTTGCATTTTGCTTCCAAGGTACCAGCCTTTCTTGTAATTTTTAAGTGGTCTTGAGCAACAGTTCTCCAGGCCTTCTGAAGGTCTTTCTAAGTTTTTCTTTGGCTCCCATTTCACTCACTTTCAGTCTAGTCCAGTTTTTGTACCTGACGATTTAAAGAGGAATGTTTTTTTTATTTGTTAAGCCACTTAACACAGACCCACTGATTGTTCACGCATAAAAAAGGCACCTAACTCAACCAGTGTTGTATCTGCACATAACAGACAACTTAGCAATGAGCCAATTTTTAATTTTATCTTTAGGCATTTTGTTCCCAGCAGCCTGTCACAAAACTGCATAATTTGTTCCCATATCTTTAGTCTACAAAAAATGTCAACAATAACACAGTATGACAGGCATTAAAAATAATATTTTTGCACCAACAAGGTGATTCCCAAAGAGCTACTAGTCAAAAACTTGGCATAGCTTGGAATTTTCCGAGATGTGTCCTTAAACAACAGCTGTTATGGAGTAATGAATCAAAAATTCTCATCGGTATGTATGGAGGAAGTCAGGAGAGAGGAGAGTTAATGTCTACAGCCATCTTTAAAACACGGTGGAGGCTCTGTCATGATTTGGGGCAGCGTTTCAGACAGTGGTGTTGGAGATCTTGTCAAAATTGATAGAATTATGAACACAGAAATGTACCATCAGATTTTGATCCACCATCTAGAAAGCTTCTGATTGGCAACAGCTTCATTTTTTAACATGACAATGATCCAAAACACACTGCCAATGCAGGTAAAACATACCTGCATAGAAAAGCACACAATGGACCACTATGATTCATAGACTGGCCTCCCCAGAGCCTGGACCTCAACATTATCGAAGCAGTGTGGCAGCCAACATCCAAAGAAGAGCTTTGAATGTCCTTCAAGAAGCCTGTAGAACTATTCCTGAAGGCTACTTGAAAAAATTACAAGAAAGCCGCCAAAGAGAGTTCAGGCCGTTTTGAAGAGTAAAGGTGGTCATACCAAATATGTTTTATATACCTTATAAGTGTACAAACTCTGTTTTTTAATTATATACTGTATTTACATGTATGTTTCCACATGTTTCAATAAATCAATACACCAATTTCCCATTTTCCAAGCAAAAAATATAAAGAAAAGACTTTTGCACAGCACTGTATTATACGTTATCTATGGCACTGTTATACATTGTACTGAGTATTTAATCAAACTGTATGGAAGAAGAAGTATAAAATGTGCCCATTCTTTTACATGTGAGATCATGTATGGCATTGCGTCTCGAAATAAGATTTAAACATTTATGGAGTATTGCACATTCTTAGTTTCAGTCTAGGTATCGCATCCACGCTTTGTGTTTACACTATGAATTTATTTTTTTTTTTAATTGACGCAACCCAAAAGAATAATTTGAATCACATGAAAATCTACAAACTGTATTTCAGTAAGCTGTACCTCGAATTTGCTGCAGAGAGGGAAACGTGGGACCAAACCGGTTCCCGGAGTCAGAACCATAACTTCGCTTTACAAAAGTGTTTTCTTCTTCTTTTTTCGTCTCTGATTTCATCTGACAGTTATTAGTTAGCATTAGCTAACTAGTAACTGTCATTGTGACTGGCAGCAGCTGAAAAAAGTCGGATAGCCTCGCTAACAGTTAGCAGGCGCATATCTTTGCACTCATACAATTCAGTCAAAATTCAGTAAAGTTACTTACTCATTTCTTTGGGCTGGTTTTGTCCAAACTGGGTGACAGTTACTCCTACCCACGACTGTCTCTCGGGCTGTTATGCTAGCTGCAGACAGGCTGCGTAACGAAAGTCATGTGATAAAATCAGCTGATTCTCCCACGCTGGTTGGTCAAAGGTTGGCGCGAGGAGGGCGTTTTTTAGTTGATGCCTTAAAGTGCAGTCGGAAAATTCATGTTCCTTAAAAATAATTTATTAAATCAGGCTGCTGGGGATCACAGGAGAGGGATTTGACTTGGAATAATATTTCTAAACCAACCATGTTCTCCTTTTTAAAGCATGTTTTTAAATGAATGATCAATTTAAAATCTCAACACTTCTGTGAACTATCAAAAGGTTTTAACATATAATATGATGTTGCAGTAAGTTGGGCTATAAAACACAGCAGTCCAGCAAAAGGTTCAGTGGTATGCATTAGACCATATCTTCTTCTTCTTTTGGCTGCTCCCTTTAGGGGCCCACCACAGCAAATCATCTCCCTCTCTAGCATCCTGCTCTGTCACACCAACCATCTTCATGTCCTCCTTCACTACATCCACAAATCTTCTCTGGGGTCTTCCTCTTTTCATCCTGCCTTACAGCTTCATATTCAACATCCTTTGTCCAATATATCCACATCCCTCCTCTGTACATGTCCAAACCATCTCAACCTTGTCTCTCTAACTTTGTCTCCAAACCACTCAACCTGAGCTGTCCCTCTGATGTACTCATTTCTAAGATTGTTCATTAAAAATAAATAAATAAAATAACATGCAGCACTAGAAGGCCATTTTAAAATTGAATTTTAAAGTCTGTAATGCAATGTGCCAGTTCAGTCTAGTAATACAGTATTTATTATAGGGATATTATAACTCAACTCATTTGCAAATGCTTTTATGAAATGGACCCAATGACTTATTGTTTTATAAGGGGCCCTCTTGCAGGTGGTGCATCTAATCGTTTTTGTTTTGTATCATTTAATTTTGACTTGACCATTAACATTGATGCAGCGGTCTGGTGAGGTCTATGGTGTAGCCATGGCCAGTGAACGCATCAGACTCAGGTTGATTGAACTGATGAGTTTATCATTAAAAATGCTGATGACAATAGAAAGGCAAAAGATTTGTGAGATAACAGTGAACAGATGCAAACAAGGCTGACTGACCTTCACCCAGATTTCCTCCATATCAATAAGAGTGGACGGAAGAGTGTTTTTCAGCCGCCCCATCCCTCACTCTCTGTCTGCCTCTCCCACCATCATCACTGCCGAAGTGAGAGCCAGTCTCTATGACAACGCAGTGCAGGCGGGGTTTGCCGGCTGGAGGCAGAGTCAGTCGGTCCTCAGTGCGTGTCGCCGCTCCAAATCTCCACACTGCATCACGCCCTGAGTGGAATGGAAGAAAAGGACAATAAAGAAAATGTACGTAGCTTCCTTTTTTGCTTTTCCCTTTGTTTTGTTCATGTAAGCAACTCATGCATTGTGACATATCTGCATTTTCCTTTTGTTATTGTTTTCAATTAATGCACGATGAAGACACATATACAAATATAATTTGTCCAGCTGAGTCACTGACTGTTTAAAACCGGGATCAATAAAGCTATTGTTCCGGCCGGTGCAACAGACTGCAACTCACCGCAGATTAAGACAACAGCACAGTGCAGGGATGAGGAGCCAGCGTCTAGAGACACGTATCCTTCCGACAATAAACCGAGAAAGAGCTGGCTTTTGTAGCGCTATAGGCCTCATCCTGATCCGTATTAATCTCTATTGTTTCACAGGGGGAGTATATCGGAGAGATAAAGGGTGGGCTGCGGCCTTCAATGAAACTGGTTGTGATGGGAATTGTTGACAAAAAAGCCAAGAGGTTAGTGCACACCTGTCCTCATTTTAAGCTTCTAATTGTAAGGGGAAAAGTGATGACTTTATTTCCAAGTTACTGTTGAGCACATTTCAGGACAACCAATGAAATTTAGTGAGAAAGATGCACATTTAAAGCAGCTGATGTCTGTGAGTGCTTATGTCAACCACCCAGCTAGTCCCTGTTTTGGGAAAATATCTTCGCAATGCCAATACATTTCCTAATTAGGGTTAGTCTGTGAAATGTGCGTGGGAGAGGAGCAAATCCCATGAAATCTAAAGAGTCACTGGAATTTTTTTTGATTGATAACATCGGCTGGCTATTATTCATTAGTCATCCAGTAGCCTGAATGCAATAAGAGTTAAAAAAGAAAAAGAAAAAGAAAAAGAAAAAAGAAACACAGCAGACTTTAAGCAACATTAAGTACAAAATAAACTCTGACAGACTTTTTTGTTGTCAAGACAGTTATTTTTGGCTGAAGTATCTTTGAGGGTTTTTGAGGGTTTTGAGGCCAAATGCTATTAAGATACATCCTGGTTGTTCTTTTAGATACTTTTATCAAAGTTACCATAGATTTTCTTAGATTTTCTTTGCTTGTGGATTAATACACTACATCCTGACAATTAAAAACCTCATGCTCCAAAAAACATGATGCCAAGCACACTCACCTTATTGTCCTCTTTCTCTGAATTTTTTCAAAAGCTAAAGAATTAAAATTACAAATTACAAAATGTTACTGATGCAGAAGTCCAACTGTAAAGTAACTACAGATTTCATATGAATTATAAAAAGGAAAATTATACCTTTATTTTGTAGGAATTAACCAGCATGCCTTTTGCCTGTTGTCTAGATGATCACAGTCGTGCTAAAATGTTCTAACACTAATCAAGACACTGTATGTAATTCAGGGGTGGGAAATTCATTTTCCCAAGGGCCATGTGAGAAATTGGGACTGCAGTGGAGGGCCACGCCAATAAGCTGAAATCACTCCTGCTCAATACTAATTTTATCTCTTTAAATGCTAATTGGTGCTGCCCTCCACAACAGCCCCAGTCTCTTATGTGGTCCTTTTGTAAAATTAATTATCCACCCCAAAATAATTTGTCATTCGCTCCTCTTTCATTGACAAACTACAGTTGTGATAAAGACCAGAAGATGTCACTGTCCTGTTGATAACCAAGTTTCTTCCTTCAGAAGAAAAGAGAACAGAAAATCTGTCTCTCCTTTCTTTAAACTTTGTCTCTGTTTATGTCTGATCTCTGTTTCTGCAGCATTGAGGTGACTCTTTCCACTAAGCCACAGGAAGAAGACACAGAGGCGGATGTGGGTCTGCAGCTAAAGGTCAGCTTTAGGGATAAGGCTGTCCAACGAAACGCCCGCTTGGATGGAAAATGGGGTCCTTCTGAAAATACTCTCTCCTTCTTTCCTTTTGCACCTGGAGAATCCTTCAAGGTATTTTTATAATCTCTGATACTTTTACATTTAGAATGTATTCATTAAGGCGGCACTCTTACATAAAGCAAGTGACAAGTTCAGTAAGCTTCAACTCCTGCATTGGCAAAGTGAACTCATGTTGTCCAAGTACAGTCTGGGAAACAGCAAATGTCATCCATGTATTTCAGACTGCTGCACCCAAAAGTGAGAGTAGAACATGGTTTACACGGTTATACAGTTTCATCTTGATTTTTCTTGTTCAAGCTGTTGCCATAACAGCCTTGTATCTTGGCTGGTAGTAATGTGTATGATAGTTACTTTTACCTTCATTTTACACAGTCAGCATTTACAGCTGCACTATAAACAACTTGTGTGTTTTGCTGTCTTGGTAACAAGTTACTGTTTGCCGCTGTTTCCCCAGAGTGAGAGAGGATATGACTGGTAGAAAGAAATGTCTGTTATGCTTCAGTTCTGAATTTCATGGATCATAAAACATTTGCAAAATATGTTTGTTAAAGACTTTAAGTCCTGTTACATGGGTATCATAATGAATAAGAACTGGGCACTGGAGCCAAAGATGGCAACTGCTCACTTGAATAATAACAGCTCTCTAAAAAAGTTGTCTAGCTTCCACATTTGCTCATGTTGGTGGCCTATAAAAATACTCTGTGTGCCACAAATCATTTTTCCATTACAATATTGGCAGGAAGGCTTGAGTGGCACTGCTGAATATGATGGATATTTTAAGAATAACTGGACAATGGATGCCCCCTAGAGCTGGTCCCGGAGAGATGTGATGTATATAAAATCTCCAGAATGAAACTGCTAGTAAAAACTGAGTAAGAACTGCTTGTTTTGCAGTAGGAGGTGTCCTATCAACAGTTTTACACACAGTTTTAAAGTGTCAACTTTATTTTTTTTTTCGTAATATCATGAATGACAGCTGGGAAAAATTGTCTGCAACCGATCCAGCTCTCTAATCCATTGGTGGCTTACACATCCAAGGGTCTTCCTCATTTGTGCCTTTGCTTACTCTTTTTTGGCGCATTACTGTTACCAGGTGTCAGTTAGTACAAAAGGAAGTAACCAGTGTGTCACTGTATGCTCATGTACAAAACAAAAAAGGTCCTACTCACAGAGATAATTCTCTATGGTGCAGATAGTGGCGCATAACTCTAGTGCCTTAATGGGACGCGTCTTGTTGGCTTCTCTGTTGCAGCCTCAGTTTGTGCTTTAGGTTGCAATATGTATATTTTCACATAAACTTATGTGTAACAAAATAACTTTGACTGACTCTACATTCCCTCAGATGGAAATAGTTTGTGAACACCAGCAGTTTCGTATCTTGGTGGATGGACAGCCTCTGTGCGGCTTCACCCACCGGCTCTCCCAGCTCGCCTCCCTCACAGCCTTACGAGTTTTTGGCGATCTACAGCTCACCAAGGTGGCCTAACACCAGCATCTCATCCACAGATAACTAACATGAGGATGCCCTGGGACATTAGAATAGATCTACTTTCTGAGTGCATAAATTTTCCCATGAGGGGGATGTTGTGTTTCCATTTTCAGACAAAGTTATACCTGCCTCGTAATCACGTGTTAAGACAAAGTGCCTTCACTAAGATTACCTGTCTGGAGACTTGAAGTCATCAATCTCTCAAATCAAATGAGGAATGTGATTTTAACTGAAGCGAATTAAGTTATAAACAACGTAATCTGAGCTATACTATTTTTCCTGAATGAATATTTGTACAAACATGATGTGTTATTTCAAAAATGAAGTGTTTGCGATCCAAGAAAGAGATTTCAGGCATTTTGTCTTTGATTTCTCTGAGGTTAACCTTTGAAAGCACTTATGTTTACGAGCGCCTGCATGAAGATGAATGTTTCTGAAAGTGAATACCTAACAAAGATTGTCATTCTGTGCCCGACTAAGTACTGTAACAGGCGTAATAATGTAAAAAAATAATAATAATTAGCCTCCATTAGTGCATGCCAGTGTCACAGTGTGCTTGTGTCCTGATTAAACACAACGCTGGAAGGATTAGATCCTGTCCAACTTTCTGTTTTTTACACCAACTTTGGCTTTGAAAACACCCACCGGTTTGTGTGCTTCATTTACAATTAGCACTTTTTATGTAATTGTTTCATATTGACTTTATTTCACTGCAATAAATCACCTTTGTTGTTATGTTTTTGTTTGCCTGGATTTTTTTCCAAAACACAGCATCATATCTACATCATCATGTAATATTTGTGGGGAAATTGCGTCATGATTCTGATGACAGCAGGCTCTAAAACAGCAAAACCTCAGCTTGAGTCATTCAGTTAAAAGCTCAACTCAGTCTGCTGAGTGGGAGTGTCTGTCTATGATTCCTGAGAGCACCTCATGCAGCCAGCCTGAACCAAAGAGACGACTGTGGCAAGTACAGCTTCAGGCTTTTCTAGTCTGTACTTGTATTGAACTTCCCCTTCGTGTCAGACCCTTTACTTAAGAGACAACAGCTCACTCTTTAGGGATTGCCAGGTCAGATTTATGACTTTCTGAGAAATGTTGGCATCACGTAGAGTGTAATTTAACACCTATTTCATGATCACATGGACCAAAGTATGAAGCTATAATTGAAATTCAGTAAAATACTGTCCCCTATAATTGTTTTCCTGGAGTATGTGACTATGAAATTATGGATATAAAGTAGGAAAAATGAAGGACGGGGTTACCAGTAAAAAGGACGAATTAGTAATGCTTTTGATAAAATACACGCCTATGATACAACTTCCTCTACATCTATCGTAACTCTGCTTCATATAGGTCTCATATGGTGCTGAAAGGAAATGACTGAATAGGCTTTAGATGCACCATGCACTGGCACAAGAGTAATGCTTTTAGTTTGTTATATGTATGTAACATCTTACAATAGTAAACAACAGGATACATATGCTTTTTTTTTCATGTAATTTAGTTTATTAGACTGAACACAGTTTAATACTTTCTAAAGTCTTTCTTGAAGGCATCAAAAGCCAAAGTGTCTTGTTCAGGCAAAAATGTGTTTGTTTTACTTGTGATGTGTTATCATATGATGCATGAGTAGATTGTTTTTCAGTATTGCATCAAGTCTTTTGAAGCTATTCGAGGTGGAGTAAGTTTAATTATTTATTACACGCGCAGTTTAATGTAGTGATTCACAAAGTGGGGTTGGGCCTTCTTCACTGAGTCACAGAAGTAAATCTGAGATGTTGTGAAACTGTTAAAGCAGTTGAAAAAAAAATAGTGACTTGTATTTAAAAAAAAAAAAAAGTAGAAAATGCACTTTATTATTTTAATTTGATGGCAGCAACATGTCTCAAAAAAGTTGGCCAGGGCCATGATTACCACTGTGCCGCACTGTAAAACTGAAAGAAGTCCATTCACCTTTTCCAAGCTCTTGAGACTATAATGACCTGGATGACTGAGAATCCACACAGATGTCTGGACTGGAGGCAGATCAGTTCAGGACCTGGTCTCTTCTACAATGAAACCATGCTATAGTAATAGACACAGTATGCAGTTTAGCATTGTCTTGCTGTAATATGCAAAGCCTTCCATAAAAAGAGACAGTGTCTGCATGGGAACATGTGTTGCTCTAAAATCTGTATATACCTTTATGAAGCCTTTCCAGATGTGCAGGCTGCCAGTTCCATAGGCACTAAAGCACCTCGATACCACAGAGATGCAGGCTTTTGAAGTGAGCACTGATGGTCCCTCTCCTCTTTAGTCCTCTTTAGTGCAGTGTCCACATTTTTGAAAAAGAGTGACACATTTTGATTTGTCTGTCCACAGAACAGTTTTCCACTTTGCCTCAGTCCATTTTAAATGAGCTCTGGTCCAGAGAAGATGGCGGTGTTTCTGGATCATGGTGAGTTATGGCTTGATAGATCTTTTATCTACATTTGTAGATGGCACGGTAAACTGTGTTCACAGACAGTGATTTCTGGAGTGTTCCTGAGCCCATGCAATGATTTCCATCAGGCCTGTTTTTAATGCAGTGCCACCTGAGGGCTCAAAGATCACAGGCAGACAAGTGATTTTCACCTTTGTGCACAGAGATTTCTTGAGATTCTCTGAATCATTTGATGATATTATGTACTGTAGACGATGAGATCTCTAAAGTCTTCACAACTTTGTATTTTTTAAAGACTTACTTTTAGGAATTTAGGCTTTAGTTTATAAAAGGGCAGGAGGCTTAAAGTATAAAGTAGGAGAAAATAGAATTTAGGGGGGAAAAAAAGCACCGCAATTAAATAATTGTACTTTTTGCAGTTTTCACCACTTTGCTAGATAAAATTCACCATGAGACATAGAGTTCAGATAATTATGTTTAATTATTCATATTTTATTAATCCATTAAAAAAAGTTTAACTTAAACAGACTGATTACAAGATAAACTGCTACAACTTTCAAAGCCTCCTTTCACAAACTCACAGAGACACAACAATCAAACCAAAAATTGCATTTAAGACAGAAAAGTACAGAAATGTTATGGAACCACTATCTTTGGTGCTACACATGCTCTGAATGTGTAAATTAAGTCTTCTTCATATGTTGAAAGAGTGAAGTTTAAACATGAATCATGTCTGTGATCTTATTGCGTCTATCCAGTCCATCTTCTCCTGGTGACTTGGCGCCTGGATGAAGTAACGTGTGTCTTTCTGAGTGATAATTTTAAACAAGTTGCCTTGAATGTTGCCTTTAACACCTGCATGAGAGGAGAAAATAGGGTCAGTGATGTGTATCTGTGCAGACATATTAAACCTGCTTTGGATGGAGAGACTGACAAATAAAACTGACAAAAGAAGTGACAAAAAGATGAAACAGTTATTGATCAGTTATTTTAGTGTTGAATAATATAAAAGATAGGATGATTTTTATTAGCAGCACAGGTCTGTGAGTGGATTGCATCGAAATTTTAAACCATAAGTCTGGTGGTATGTTGGACTTTCCTCAAATTTTTAAATATCTAACAGCTGCTTAAAACACCAGGGCATTATAAGAAGGATTGGGTTTATGGGACTTTGTCAAAATACAAGTACATTTTGGACAACACTAACAAGGCCAGGCTTTGGCATTGATATGCAAAGACTTGTTAGTAGGAGCAAGTTTGTAGCATCAGTGAAAACATTTAGCGCTTCAGTCTTCTCCAAAAATAACAAAAACTTCCACAGTCTGATTCAAACTACATACTTCTACAATTTTTTGGTCCTATTTTGTAATTGTGTGACAAAGTAATATTAGATATTAGCAGGTGACTCACCTGAGGGAACTCCGTTATCTTCCAGAGAAGAGATCAGGCAGCCTCTCAGTGAGAAACCACCAACGGGGTTGAGGTCATCCTGTGGAATGACACAGGACAGGAAATGGATCAGACTGAGTCAACCATGTAGAAGAATTACTGATAATTATGAATAATCACATAGTTTCAAACATATGAGAAAAAAACAGGTTGGACATGTCTGCAATTAGCTCAGTTTATTTTATTGAACATATTCATTCTTTGGGTGATTTGGATTATTGTATTTACTCTCATGATTTTTTTCTCTTTAGCACTGACTGTGCACTCACCCTGGTCGGATCATAGTAGTGAAGGAAAGCAGGTTCTGAACGCAAAACAAACAGTCTCACTTTCCAGTTCTTTCTTCTGTGTCCCTGTTTAAAGATTAACAAAGTGTTAGTTTGAGTAATTCGTTCAAACACAATGCAAACAAACTGCAATGCAAACACCTTTAAGTCAAAGGGCTTGTACATGGTGCAGCTTGAATTATGAGCTTCTAGCAACAGTGTTGATAAATGTTAATGAATGATTGATATATTTATTTTTTTTAGCCTATTCTGCAATATCACTTCAGGAAGTGTTCAAATGGTTCAATCAACCAGAGATGTTTTCACAGCCTGCTAATCCCAAAGTCATTATTAATGGTTTTAAGAGACAAATAAAACCATATCCAATCATTTATTAATCACTAAAACTAATATTTATAACTCAGAAGTCATTTCCTTGTACAGTATATAATTAGTAGATATTATTTTTAGCATCTTAACACATCATCAATGCAATGTTTTTACCTGTTTAAGCAGATATCCTCTCTTTATCACCTTCCCACTTAGCTCCATTGCAGACAGCGATGTCTCTGCCTTCACACTGCCTCTCTTCTTTAAACTGTCGGACTGTAATAAATCACAAAATATGTTCCAAACCAAGAAAAACTCCAAGCTTTCATTTTATGCCTCAGATCAATGCAATGAACTCATTAACTCTAAAATGTTCAGTATTTAGATCCTGTTAGTTTTGCATTATCCAGTGGTACATACAAAGCTGTACAGAGCAGTGGAGTCGTCCACGAACTGTTGGCTGGGGCCGGCAGTGCGGAGTGCTTCCACGCTTTTCAGGCCAACAGTCCGCAGGAAACCCTCCTCCAGCAGGGCTGAGGCCAGCGTCACGGCCTCCACACGGGTAAGAGCCAGCTGCATGAACACCAGCCAGTCCACCACCGCCGAACCTGCGGGGGCATCACACATCCACAGTTAGCTTGAAACAGCTTTGCAACCAATTCTATAATATTAACATGAAAAATATTACTGAAGTAACCTTTTGTCTATTTTTTTCAATTATAATTTGTAATCTTTGTATTATATTTTGCGTTATCTTTTTAAACAGTGTTTTAAGTCATTTGCATTTCAAAGGTGCACCTTGTTTCACTTGTTTCAAAGACTCACCTGAGAAACAGTTGCGGTAAGTGTTGCCCTGCTCCACGTGATTGCTCAGTTTGATGCCACTGTGCACATCATACATTGAGTCCAACACCTTGCTTTGAAAAAGAGGACAAAACAAGCTTGAGAATTTTGGAAAGAAATACACTGAATATAGTTCAGACAAACAGGAGGCAGTGAAAACTTGTGGGCAACTCTGTGGGAGAATTTTTGTGAGGAGGATTTACCTCAGGTTGATATTGTGCAACTGGGATTCAGCAGGGTCATTCTGGTTTGTCTCAGTCTTGCCATCACTCTTCCGTAGATTGTTGATCGCAGCAGTGATATCAGCTGCCCATTCATCTCTCTCCTCCCTGGAGCAACCCTCCAAATAGTGATCCACCCCATGCTTTGCCTGGAGCTTCAACACCAACTATTAGACGAAACAATAAGAAGACTGTTATTATTGGTGCCAAAAAAAAGAAAAGAAAAAATAACAAACTGTTCTCGGCAGATGATAGAGATCAAGTCCAGGCAAAAAAAAAAGAAACCTGGGGCAATAAATTATCTCTTTGAGTGAGGTGGAAAGCCTCACCTGGAGAAACACACCTTCAGAATGGTTTCTAGCTAGAAAAGACTAGCTCGAAAATGTTAGAGACAATAAGTGTGATCTATCACAAATAAAATACAATATTCTACATGGGAATTAAAGTCTTCATGAATACTAGAATTGAAAATAGCTCTGCTCTGTCTGGACTTATATCAGACTCAAATTCATTGATATTTTTACCCTTAAACACAAAGGTTTGTCACATTATTTGGCTTGAAGTGTATGAAAACATCAGATGGAAAAAAGGTACATGTCTATATTCGGATGTTCTAAACAGTTAAATTCAATTCACATACATATGATAACAAAAATGTTGGAATCACCCATCCTCTGAGCAGTGAATACTCTGAGCAGTGAATACTCATACGCATTTTCTCAAACTTTGAAGATTTTGTATTTTTTTTTTTTTTTCATATTTTGTTATTTTTTCTCTCACTTTGGTTGTGTGTAGAATCCAGTCTACAATAACCTACCGGACGATTTTCATACTCCAGGAAAGGACAAGTTATCACACAGTCCTTCAGCAGGATTTTCCCTCGCTGACATGAGTCCCTTTTACCTCCTTCATATTTGTAATACAGCAGCTTGTCTGGGGTCAGCACAAACCAGCGTGCCTTCCAGTTGTGTACGACATGACCCTGTGAAGAGATGACCCAATGTTATAAAAGTTATTATTCACGCCCAATACACCAGACTCAGTTAAATCTATCTTACCCTTTTCACCAGAAATCCCTCTCGAAGAATAGTGATTTTCTTGTCTGTATCCATGCTCTTCAGTGTGAGCTTGGCAACTAAGCTTTGCCTGTTCATGCAAGCTCAGGTTTTAAATGTAGAGGGTATATGTGTCACCCGATCCACACCCACTTTCACACCCACACAAGCAGCTTGCTCAACACTGTGCAAATTATCACATGTGCTGCAATTTCTACTCATTATCACACGAGGGTGCTCTGACTCCCTTAGAGACTGGGTAAGGATGTTTTCTAATGACTGGCATGCACGTGGCATCCACAAGACTTCATTCAATCGGTTTTAGTATGTGAAAAATTTAGATCCAGGAAATGTGACTGTAGGGAACATCCTCCAGATGCACCAGAGAATTTTATCCCATTATGATGTAAAAAAAAAAACACCAGCTGGAGGTCCACCACAGCTCACCTCCTCTGCAGCAGCTGTACCCAATAGGAGGAGACATTGGTTCAAGTCTCCTTCAGATGTGTATTCCTGCACAGTACACATCTACCCAGTTAATGAGATTCTAAGAAATAAGAATTTTTACTCAGACTCCTGCTTAACCATCTGTGGCCCTGTCTGCTTCATCTCCCTTTCTTGCTTCTCATGAAATTAATAACTTTTGAGGTGCTTTGGATTAAATACATTAAAACAATTATACTGTTTTCATTTAAGTTAGATTTATTGTGTGTGCTGTAATTCTTTAATCAGCACTACGTGATCAAATTTAGCAAAGTACAAATTTAACATTATGTTTTAACATGGGAACCTCAGCTAAACATACCATATATACAATATAACAGGCATAAAAGTTTTTTTTTATTTATTTATTTATGTTATAATGTATTAATATTTCCACCCATCTTCTTCCACTTATCCTTTTCAGGGTTGTGGGGGGCTAGAGCCTAACCCAGCTGCCATAGGGCGATAGGCAGGGTACACCCTGGACAGGTCACCAGCCTGTTGCAGGGCTAACACAGTGCAACAGACAACCATTCACACCTATGGAAAATTTAGAATTACCAGTTAACCTAATCACACCAAGTGCATGTTATTGGACTGTGGGAGGAAGCTGGAGCACCCAGAGAAAACCCACGTAAACATGGGGAGAACATGAAAACTCCACACAGAAAGGCCAGATGGTGGATTTGAACACAGGACCTTCTTGTGTTGTGTTGTGCTAACCACCGTACTGCTGTGCTATTTGTTTATGGAATCATTGTATGTGAGCTTCAAGTTTTCACATCTAATTTACCCTGTTGAAGATGTTTTGCACAAATCAAATTAAACACTGGTTGTTATTGAAGCCTGAAATGATACTGGGTGTATACACAAATTGTTGTGCTTATACATTGTTGATTAGTTATGAGATGAAATAGATTAACTGTTTTGTGCATTTATATTTTTGTTGAGCATACCAACTACAGATCAAAATTTCCCATCCCCAAGTTAAAATGGACTGGGTCCAAATGCTGTAAAACAAACAAAATGCTATGAGATGGTGTGTTGTGGAAATGAGGACCCAAATGCAGACATGCAGAGGCAAACTGAGGTGAACTAAAACTGAGCCTTTTATTGAGGAGCTGATGGGAGGAGTACAAAATTCAAACTAATAACCTAAACTTAGAAAATAAACTGGGGGAAGGAAAAACTGGAACCTAGAAACACTGGTAGAGAGTGAACAGTATGTTTGAACTCAAAAGAAGATATGTGCCTTGATCTCCTCTGGCCTGATTTTTTTTTAAACATATTATTATTATTATTTCAGCTGCCCCCTTTAGGGTCACCACAGTGGATCATCTGCCTCCTATCCCCAGCATCCTCTTCTCTCCCACCAACCCTCTGCCTGTCCCCTTTCACTACATCCACAAATCTTCTCTGTGGTCTTCCTCTTTTCCTCCTGCCTGGAAGCACCATATTAGACATTCTTTGTCCAATATATCCACTATTCCTCCTCAGCACATGTCCAGACCATCTCAGCCAGTCTCCAAACTGCTCAACCTGAGCCGTGCCTCTGATGTAATTCCCTAATCCTGTCCATCTTGGTCACTCCCAGTTAAAATCTTAACATCTTTAACTCTGCCTCTTCCAGCTCAGCCTTCTGCTCAGCCTCACTTTTTGTTAGTGCCACTGTCTCCAAACCATAAATTATACCAGGTCTCACTACTATCACTCTTGCTACTATCCCTCTGTCACCAATCACCTCGACACTCGTCTCCACCCACTCCTTCCTACCTGCACTCTCTTCTTCACCTCTCTTGTGCGCTATCCGTTGCTTTGGATTGTTGACCCCAGGTGTTTAAAATACTTTATCTTCACTACATCTACTCCTTGCATCTTCACTATATTTATTGTAGCCTTTTGTAATAACATAATAAAGCTGATAAAAATCTGAAAGAATTTAAAATAATATTTTCTTGCTTGGTCAAATCCGTCAGTATAAGAAGGCTTTCGATACCAATAATCATGATCCTTACCTACAGATTCTGCACATTCATATCATATCCACACTGTGTCTAGGTCTTTTAGTGTGAAAGGTAGAAGCAGGAAATGTCTTCATCATCGAGGAGCCGCTGTGTTTCCGGTACAGATGCGGGCTGAGGCATCCAGATACGTTGTTTACGTTGTGTGATGGCTCCAGGTGAGTCTTTTAAAGATGCTGGAATAAAGACGACTAATTACCTAGTCAGTCGATGTCCTGTGAATAAAACTCTCCACATACGCTTCCGAATAATCAGGTATATTGAACAATTGTGCTATGCTAACACATAAACAGCTACATGAAAGAGGCTGCAAAGGAAGACTTCAAAATACGGAAAAGGCTGGGAGAGGCACAACTTTGGTTGAAGCGTAATTCCTTTATTGTGAAAAAAAGATTAGTTTTCTATCTAAGAAATAATGAAGGATGAATATGAAGTTTAAGGTCAGTGTGCATTGTATTTTAAAAGAGTTTCATATTTAACATAATACTAAGAGTGCTTTTAGATACGGATCTAACCTCTAAATCACTAGTTCAATAAGTGTTTGAGGGTTTTACATGCAAAACTAGAATTTCCTTCTTCATAATTTTGGTATTCACTAGGAATCATTAATGGCTCAGTCACACTGCTGTGAAAATGGGATGGCAACCTCCTTGCAAGTAGGAAAAATCAGGGGTTGCCTGATGATTGCATTTAATTTTTTTGAATTCAGTGACTGATTGCCAGTAGATGCATCAACCAGCTCCTTGTCCAGAGGTTGGGCGGCCAGTTTGAACTGAAAAGCAATTGCACAGGTTGCCTGGTGCCTGGCAATTTGTCTCCAAACAATCACTGTCTGACTTGGACTAACTGCAAATGCTTTCAGACAGATTGATGAAGGTTTACAAATTAGTTGCCATCTAATTTATAAATGTAGACAGATTGCCAACACGTTGCAATCAGTCCGAAAAAGTCTATGTCAATGAGCGTAACTCATCTGCAACGTGTTGCCAACTGGTTGTATTGTGGTTATATTTCTATATTTAAAAAAAGGTTGCCGAATTCCTGTTTATGGAGGAATTTTCAGAATTTCTGTTTCAGATTTATAAGGTTCTGGCTGGACTCTGAATGCAAATAGTTAATGTGAATTTCTGTGTGTAGACTGACTTAATCACCTAACTGGAAATTCTTTGTCTTATTAATGAGCAATAGTAAATATTCTAAAGAGAAAAAAGACAGGTCGTGGGGTTCTTGGGGTGGCTCGGTGGTAGAGCAGGCGACCACATAATGCTATGAGGCAAAAGCTGGCAGTGCAGGTTCAAGCCTGTGTACCTTGCCGTATGTCTTCCCCCAGCTCTTCTCCCACTTTCCTGTCATAACCTATGCTGTCAATAAAGCCACTGTGGCCAAAAAAGACAGGTCTTTTAAAATTAACTGCTCATTGGTATCCATTTTAGAAATTCCAGTATTTGTAATAGTTTAACTGCATAAATTAAAATAGCCTTTACTCTGTCTTCTTGGAAGGATTTCTTACATTACTAGGAGGCAAAAAAGGGTGCTGACAGTACTGTATCTCCATGGTGAAGTAGATTTGTTGTGTGTTTATGTGTGTGTGTGCAAGTGTGCTGATGAATGAGTGAGTATGTGTGGTTGTAAGCTTTTAAAGGGGTATGTAGCAACTGCAATGAAGAAAAGTGAGCATATAAATTTTCTCAGAGCTGAGGTTTGCTTTGATGCAGTGTTTCCTGCTGCAGGAAACAGACGTTCTGATGGTGTATATGTTAATAATTAATGTTAATAATAATTCAGTGTCCTGCCTAACAGCCCCAAGTCAGTGGGTCAGTTTTACTGGTCCATGTACTTTTTTACTGGCCTGCAGAAATAAAAGCTTTTGTTTTTTTATAGTTTGAAATATTATTACAATTTAATTAATTAATTAATATTTTATATTAATCTAAATCTGCAAAATAATGTTACTAAAGCCTTGAAATAATTATGGCCTAGTACACCTCATGTCCCCCTTTAAACTCAACCATTTGCTGCAGGTATGGGTGTGATAGAAAGCAGGACAGCTGCTGCCAGCCTTCAGCGAGCTGCCTAATTTACAGATCATGTCAGACTACGTTAACATAAGTTAACTGCATGCATTCACTTTTATTTTAACTTACACAGCTTCACTGACAATTTTTTGCTGTGTAAAACAAACGGGGTTGGATGGGAGCAGCATTTGGAGCTTGCTGAACAGGTGGTTTGATGAAGGTGGCAATTACAGTAACAAGCACTGCTGTTTTGGATACTAGAAAAAATGTTTTCTTTCAGTCCACCTGAGCTCACTGTCTCGTAAACAGCTCAGTTTCTTCACCCTTCACCGTGTGTGTAGACCAGGGCTCTTCAACTCCAGGCCTCGAGAGCACCTGTCCTGCAGGTTTTAGATGTGTCTCTGCTTCAACACACCTGAGCCAAATATAGAAGTCATTAGCAGGACTCTGGAGAACTTGACTGCATACTGAGGAGGTAATTCAGCCATTTGATTCAGGTGTGTTGGATCAGGGACACATCT
>JASGAU010361469.1:0-32847 GCA_030220045.1 Australoheros facetus
CACACAACGAAATGATGGTTCCAGATCACTCATCCAGGGACGAGCATCTGCGGTCATGCAGCCAGAGACTGGCGCTACCGTTAGGCAATGTGGTTTAAGTATCTTGCCCAAGGACACAACGCAGCGCAGAGACAGAGGCTCGAACCTGCAACCTTCCGGCTACAAGGCGAGCGCCTACCCACTGCACCACTGCCACATATATATTGTACCTTTGATAAGATTAATAACATTATAACACACAGTTGGAAAAGTTCGCTAGCCTGATGCTAATGGAAAATGCCATTTCTTGTAAGGTGCTGTACCCAATGATGAGCCCATGATTCTGACCAGTACATGTTCTGTTCCATGCAGGTATTTATTTCATGATACTTTATTTTATTTCCATATAAATGTATTAGACATTATTGTTTGCCAGTGTATGGGAGAAGAGCACGAGGTGCTACACCCAATGATGAGCCTATGATTCTGACCAGTACATGTTCTGTTCCATGCAGATAAAGTCAGCATTCATCTCATCCGGTCTCCTGACTATCATTACACACAACGCAGACACAGACTATACGACGAATGAAAACACAGAACTGGGTTATGATTATTTGGACCGAGCTGAATTAATACACGGCCAAGTTCAGCACGGTTACATATGCACCTCCCGAGAAATGTAACTACACATCAGGTCAACACAGGCTGCAATGATTCTGATTGGCCTGTTCAGCACTGCCAAGTCCTCCCGTCCATTTTTCGCCGCAGTTTTTGAATTTATCAGTGAGAGAATAACAATCATTGATTCAGTATAAGGAATAATAATCATAGCAGCAATATAAGGACTCACAAATGTCAGTAAATTCTTGATTGCTGAAACTATCGAAATGGACGGGAAGAAGTGGGAAAATTAGAGGGGCAAATATGTTTGCACCGGAAAAAAGCTGACCACAGCAAAGAGCGAGGACCCAAGAGGGGAAAAAGTCCCAGCATTTTATTTGTTTTTGTTGGCCACACTGCATGTAAAACACCAGGACACAACCGCACAGTAATTAACACACACAATGCACCTGCACAAGCATAAAAGTGGCAATGAGGTTCTCCACTTACATAGGTTATGTACGTGGGCCCTGCAAAGACCCAGCACATAAGTCTAATTCAAGCTTAAAATAGTAACCAAGCTAGTGTCTCTAGCTCCTGTTTTTGTCTTACAGTGGTTCCCAAAGTGTGGGCCGAAGGTACTGCAGGTGGGCTGCAGGAATAACAGAAATTCAGTTCGAAATTACCTTTACACATTTACATACATTTATTTATTTATATAAAAAGTAAATTAAAACTGGTAACAGGAAGTGGTTAGTTTGTGACATTACTCACTACTCTGACCTAAATTTACTGTTCTTGTATTGAAGTACAAAACCAGTACCAATCACAGATTGGTATTAGCACTTTACATATGACTGGGGAGAATTAGCAATTTATAGCCAACAGCCAGTGTTGCTTATGTTTTCTCATTTGATTAAAGTGAAGATTTAATATTGGGTGGAACCCATGAGATTTTCTGGTTTTTAAGTGGGCCACAGCACTCTTGACTTTGGGAATGGCTGGTTTACAATGTTTGACAGAATGTCAAACATTTGCTGTGTTCTGAGGTTATACACCACATGTGAGGTATTGTTAATCTACTGCACTGAGGCTGTACCTGCATCCAGCGCTAGGCAGAAGATAAAGATCTTATTAACATTTTTCTATTGTTTCTCCCTGTTGATGTCTCATAATGTTCATGTGTGTCCTGAGTATTACACACATTTACAGTTGTGAACAGGTGGCTGTTATTTGTTGAATATATATTTTTTTTTTGAATGGTGTCTTTTGTTGAGTTCACAATACACAATAGTTCTCTTGCACCTTGAATCTTGCACCTGACAAATAAAGTATTAAAAAACTAATAATAATAATAATACTAGAACTCATGAAAATAAAACTAAATTTAAGGATTAAGCCAAAATAAAAACTGATAAAAATGAGTAAAAAATATTCTAAAAACAAATCAAAACTAACTGAATTAGAGGGGAAAAAATTACAATGAAATAAAACTAAACTATAACGTAAAATCAAAAACTATTTTAACCCTGTTCTGGACTCCCGACTGATGCAAAGAGGCATGATTATATGATTCAAAGAATCCTGTGGAAACCCATGTACATCACATGATTCAGTAGTTTATAGAACCACCTGTACCACAATAAAATATGCTTGGTATGAACTGAATGTATACCAATCAAGTAAATTTCATTTGTGCAAATTCCATTAAATTTTATATTTTACATACATATTTTGTAACAAATTACATGGAAAATTTACATGTAATCAAATTAATAAAAATCAGCAGTTGGGCCTAAATTTCATTTGAATTCAGCAATAACGTGAAGTATTCTTTTTCTTTATGACTTTATCAGTTGATTTGATTGTTGTGGAGGAATTTTGGCCCACCCTTCTTTACAATGTTGCTTCAGTTCTTGCCTGAAGTTTACAGGCACTCATTTAGAGCTTTCTTAAGGTCCTTCCACACCATTTCAATCAGTCTGAGACTTTGAATGATTCATTACAACAACTTTCTTATCTTTTTCTGCCATTCTGCTGTGGATTTACTGCTATGTTTGGCATCACTGTCCTGTTTCATGACCCAACACATGCCTCACATTTGACTCTAGCATATTTTGGTATACAGAGGAGTTCATGGTCAATGGTCAATGACTGCAAGGTGCCCAGGTCCTGTGGCTGCAAACCCAGCCTAAATTGTCACCCTTGCACCTCTGTAATTAACAGCTGGTATGAGGTGTTTGCTGATATACTGTGATTGGTTTTCATCTAATGTGGCGCTCTGCATTATAGCCAGACATCTCTCCTCTGGTCTCATCTGTCCAAAGGAAATTGTTGCAGAAGTCTTGGGGTTTGTTCAGATGGAACTTTGGAAACCTGGCATGTTTTCAGAGCAGAGGCTTTTCCCTGTCAACTCTTTCAAACAAGTCAAACTTGTTTAGTTTTTTCTAATTGTACTGTTGAATCTTTAATGCTAATTGAGGCACTCGTGTTTTTTCCAGCTTCTCTGAGCACTGCACAGTCTCACTGCAGGTCCACTCCTGGACACACTGGAAACTGTTCTGAATGTTTTCCACTCGTGAATTCTCACTGTAGAATGACGGACATCACAAAGCTCAGATTGTTTGGAAAAGGCCATGGAACCTTTTCTGGATAGATGGGCAGCAACAATAGCTTCTCTAAAATCATTGCTGATGTGTTTCCTATTTGGCATTGTGTTAACACACACCTCAACGCTCCAGACCAACAAACTACCAAAACCTGTTTTTATAGAGGCGGTCACACTTGCTAATGACCAGTTAATCAAGTGCAACTGATTATCAGCAGCTGGCTGCTACCTCTCCTCCTTCCTGTGGAAGCAGTGAGAGTGTACTTTATTTTTCACACACTGTTTCTGCATTTGGCTTCATTTTTGTTAAATACATGATGAAACAGTGCATTATGTCATGTTATACTTTATCTGAGGTTGTATTTACCTAATTTTAAGACCTGCCAAGAACCAGATTATTTTTACTTTGTCCTGATGCATAAAACCTTAAAATCTAAAGAGAGTGTACTTTATTTTTATGATGACTGCAGGACCATTGATCAGCAGCTTTTAGTAATTCCAAATTCATAATTGGCTCTTGGAGTTGTCTCCCTCTTCTGATTAGCTATCTACCGCTATTCAAATCCCAACTGAAAACATCTCTTCTCACAAGCCTTTTTTAGTTTCAGGCTAATTTTAACTGTCATTTTCCCCAGTGAATTTTTCAAATATATTATTTAACACAATTATCTTGCTAGTATTTTTTTTAATATGAATTTTAGGATATTTACATTTTAGGACATTATGCAGAATTATAAAATGCACCAAAAACGGAAGTTACAAAGTTTTCTAATGTGGCGTTCCAAAGGCTTTAATGTCTTTGCTCTAGAAGAGTTGGCACTGAATCAGTCAGTTACACCTGAATGAGCCGTACACCACCTGCCCCTCATTGTTTAAACAAAAAGCACCTCTGTATGGACTTGTTGTTAACTTTATAAGGATGTCAATAGTCATTATCGCTTAGCTTGTCTTAATTATCCTTTGAGCTGTAAAATCAATTAGGCATAATCCAATCCCGTTCTACAGGTCAAAAGTTCATGCTGTATGATGATTCGCCACAGAACGCGACCTTCTTGTTTTTTCAACTCTCATACATTTATTCCTCTTCAAAGAGCTGCAGACATTTTTTCATTTTCTGTGCACCCCAAGAATAAATGTAATTTGCTAAATAATGGCATCGTTTCACCTGTTTCTCAGTGGGGGAGTACAGGTCATGCAATACTAATCACAAGACTAATAATGTTGGATACAGCTGTAAGCAGGAGCTACACAGAATGGCAATGACCAATACAGATAAAGTATTCTTTGCAGAGTTTAAGGGTTAAAGGTGAGCAACGTGGCCTAGCTTGCTTTAGCAGCTCACGTGGGACTATTGTAAATTTCCATATTCAAGGACAGACCTTTCTGCTGTTCCACACACTCCACATCCTCAGTTCATACATCACACCAGTGGAAATATCTTTGTGTTATTATTCTTTAAGCTCTGTGAGTGGCTCCATCACTCCTTGTCTGATTACATGATCATAGACAAGAGAGACATAAGATAGTGTACAGAAACAGAACAGTAAAGTTGTAATATAATATCCCTATTTCCCTCAACAAATCCAATTTTAACAAAGTATCATCTGAATAGGTGTTCATCCTTGACTGAATTTGATGGAAACTTGCAATAATATGTGGGCATGAACCCCTGAGATTATACAAAGTGACAATGGGATGAGTGGCTTGGCTTCCCACATTTATCGCCTGATATAATTTAATGACCCACTGCATAGTTAGAAATCAAACTGTTTAAGAAAAAACACAGGTTAATATAATTATGTGGACAAATCTGTATATCAATAATATCTACATGGAATTCTTTTGACATTAAAAAAAAAAACACAAAGTCAAAACAAATGCGTATATTTGAATAATCAACATACTGTAACTTTCATGGGGGTGGGGGGTGGNGAAAAGCTGTAGGTTATTGAGGAATTGTCCCTGCTGCAGCCCTGGCCTAAGACCTCCGTGTCTGTGGATCAGGGTACACTAATTTGATTTCACGGCATGCTGTTGAAGATGCATTAATCTTTCCCAGACCATCACATGCCCCTGAGCAGCTGTAGAAAGAGGGAGAGTGAGACACAGAGAGGAAAGTGGGGTCGGAGCGACGTGCCTCCCATGCTAACAATGTTCTCCTGCCAACAGAAGCGCATCCCTCCAGGCAGGCCATGTAAACAGTGCACACCATCTCTAAATCACATTCACACCCTCAGAGACGTTCTGGACTCTGTCCCTCTCTGTTCCTCCCTCCCCTGTCTGTAGGCTCAAATAAGAGTTCAGTTGGCTTGTTTTGGTGATACTAAAATGTTTGTCTGTTTTTTGCTGATTTTATCATCTACTTTATTTGATTTTTGTTAGTTGAGACAACTTCACTATAGTTGTGCAAAAAAAAAAACAAAACACCTTCACAACATTTTACCAGTTACTATCCACGAGTTTATCTTTAAAAGATCCATGTTTTAATTTTTTATGGATGTGAAGACAGTGCTGATAATATTAGTATTCCACAAAGGAAATCCCCATCTCCCTGCACAGTCTGGACCCTATAGGTTGGCCCTGAGACAGCTGTGTGCAGTGATAAATTCTGTCACATAATCAAAGCTAATCCATAGCTGCAAGGCAACTTCTATTATCTTATGTTACAGCAAAGTGGAAATAAAAAGATCAATGAGTGAGCAAATGTCCCCAAATCAATTTCGGTCAACAAAAATCAAAGAAAACCGAAAAAAAAAGAAAAAAAACAGAGAGAGGGAGGAGATAAAGGGGACCACCACAGAATCTTTCTTGCTGTTAACCTCCACCCACCTCCTGTCCCATTGGCCTACCCAACTGTCATCTCACTCTGGGGAGCAGCACAGCTCTGCCAACAGCTTTCTTGTCTTGTTCTATTGATCCATTTTAACACGCGGTGGTGAGCGCATCAAACACTGTGTGCCATGCAGGATCCATACCCCCCTCCCTTCACGGTTTTCAAAGGAAATGATGAAGGCATGAAAATATGAAAATGCTCTTCACAGGGGTCTGTGAAGGAGGCAATTTCCATCATGCCCATGTCTATTTCCTATGTAGAGGAAAATAACACATTTCTCTGATGTTTTCTGCACACAGAGCAGCAGTGACTCTGCTTCTGCTGAGGCTTACAGAGAGAGTAGAACAGACTGGGGGAGTATTAAATTACTGAGGAGGCTGACATTTTTTAAAACTCTTTATTTGGTTTACACCCCTGGGGTATGTAATCATAGCCACCGCAAATCCTTGAATTGGCTTATTAGCATATTCATATATCATGAGTTATTTGTTCACATAAAACTTTGTGGTTGTCCAAGATAAGCATTTTTAACTGGTTGTCTGATTACAACAAAGTGGAATATATTGTACTGTGCACAGAGGATAGAAAATACTGTGGAACCACTGTACTTTATATTTTTTAGACATTTTTCTTTTTACTTTGTTATAGAAAAAAAAAGAGTTGTAAAAAGTAAAATGTGACCCAGTGCAGATAAAGCTGACTCGCTGAGAAAAGGTTTGTGTTCATCATTAAATTAAAGGTGCTGTATATATTTATATTGAAAGGTTGCTCACTGTTAACCAGCTATTTCTGTCCCATGTCACATTCTGTCACATTTCCCCTATTTACAGGCTGGCTTGGTTGCTGTTTTGATGTCATTCAGCTGCCTCTTTAGACAATCTCTGCCTTGTGGATAGACTCCAACTGCTTGGACTGCAGCTGGTCTAGTCTTGTTCTGCTCTGCAGCCTCTTCTGGTTAGAGTCATCCTCCAGCTTGCAATGAATCTCCTGGATAGCAGAACAAAAACTACCAATGCTACCATCAGTCCTGCATGGTAGATGACAGTCTCACTGGGGAAGTAACTTAGTGGGATGGAGAACAGCCATGAGAAATTCAACCTGCAGGTAGGGACAGTGAATGGGCTGGCTAGCTGGTTAGCAAAACAAACAAAAACCCAGAAAGTAGACCATATGATATTAGCACTGTTTTTCTTAACTAAAGAATTTAATACATCCTCAAAAACTGTTATTTGGCCTTTTTAAATAACCACAAAGCCCTGGAGGGCTCACGCTATTGTCAGGTAAAGTGAAGTATTCTGCCAGTTAAAAGCTATTTGCATGAAGGAAATGTACCCATATTAGAATTTGATGAGCTGCATTTGCTTAGTAAATAAATGAATTAATCCTGTCTATTGTCCTTGTGATTTATTCAGCTAGTGTCCTCACTGGAGAGTAGAAGTTAATTAAGATCATAGTGAAGGATGTGGTTCTGTCTAGCTGCTCATAAAGATATTGTGCTTGTGTGGAGTAGCAGTCCTTGGCTTGCCTGCAGTTTACATCTACACTTGTTTAATCAAAAGATTTTCTTGCTGTTTGGAGATAATAGTAATTTAATTGTAATAACTGAATTAGCCATCACCAATTGTATACTGCAGTAAAAAAGAAAAAGAAAAAAGAACTCCATCCCGGTGTGATCAGCAATCAGTGTGATCATATCTGATATACCAATGGAAAAACAATTTTTCAATTATCACCTGAAAAGGAGTTTTACTGAAAAATAGCTCTCATTATTTTCCAAAGGTTTCCTTCTCCTGCTCAGGTAAATTTGATCTATGATTCAAATTTAATGGCAGTAACTGTGGAAGACAGAGGATTTTAAAGAATAACACCAAAACCATTGGGGTAAATGAAAACCAGCTGCTCTCTTTGCTAACGTTTATATTCTCGTCAGTGTTATTTGGTCTACTTAATAAGAGAACTTTTACACTTTGAGATTATAAAAATAATGAAACTTTAAGCAATTTTTGCAAAATTTGATCTAATAGTGGGCAACTTCGTTTGCATACAACAGCAATTGCAATGTCATTTAATATATTACAATGCAATTACTGATGATGTAAGTCATCACAGATATGATGACTTGCATGCGGAGAAAAATAATAATGATATGACGAGCACACCTGCTGAGTTTAAAAATGAACAGATATTAATGAGGTGACATGATTGTAGCAATGATTTGTGCATTTTGCAATTTTATGCAGATTATGCATATTTCACATTTTAGCTGACAGTTTTCCAAAGCAATTAGCAGCAATTACAAAAAGAGCACACCCCTATTTTTCACATGAATATTTTCACATCTTTGCATTTATCTTTTAAGTTAGTGTTTTTATGACAGCGTGAATGAAATGCTTTAAGAAGATTTTTGGAACTGGAGATTTCCACAAACACTTAAAAGGACTATCAAGAAAAAACTGTGAAATCTGTCTTGCTGTCGATTCCCATAGCATACTATAGAATATTTTAAGTAATTATGATAAATGAGAAAGCCAATGTGATTAATGCTGTGAGGCCCTTTTAAGGTATCTATAATGTGATTGCAAGCTGTACCAACATGAACTGACAGCCACATAAAAACAGGAAGAACACATTTATCAATCAAAAACAGCTATGAAAAAATGTTAGGTAGAAAAATGAAGATGAATCCTGTTAAAGGACTGTCCTTAAAAACATTAGTGTGCACTTACCTCTTGACTTTAGATGGGTTCACTCCCAACTCATGGTACATATGGATGCTTGGTCAAGACCACATTTACATGATTTTTTTCCATATGCATTGTTTTAAGTGTTCTAACTCAAAGCAAAATCTTTTAGTAAACCTAACCAAGCAGTATTGTTGCCTAGACCTAACCTTAAACCAGTGAGATCTCAGTCATCACCAGTGACAACCCGAGCCCTATGTTCAAAACCCAACACTAACTCTATGTTTTAGAGAAAAACAAAAAGGACTTTTGATAGCCAACATTTATACTTTCTGTCCCCTGCTTACCAAGACTTGGGAGAGCAAATTTAAAAAAACAAAAAATACACTGATGCTGATTTAGGTCTCATCGAGTTAACATAACCAAAACAAGCCAAGAGAAGTGAAAATTAAATAGTAAGTGAAAACCTCCTCGTGTGGCCTTTGGTGCTCTTTCAAACAGGAGGGGCACAGATGCCAAAGGACAGCATTCAGCTTTCAAAGCAGCTTTAATAACAGAATGGCGGCATTTGACTCCCTGAATGATGAAGGGTTGGCTTTATTGTTGGTGCCAGCCAAGCAAAAGACCCAATCCTGCCTGATAGTACAACAGCTACTCCTGGGGGCTATACATGAATGTGTCAGCAGACTTTTCCAGCTCATTGATTCAATTTATCTTCCCATTAGCAGATACTGCTTATTTATTTATTTAATTACTTATTTATTTGTTTGTTTTTATGGGAATTAACATATAAGGGTATTTTTTATTTCTAAATTTCTTTTTTTTTTTTTATAAGCAAGTTGCTCCATGTAAAGGCTGCTTGTGTCAGCAAACCCTGTGTGAAATTATTCAGTATTACAGTATTAGCCTGATTGTATGGATCTGCACAAGCTGCCATCATGGTCCTTGAATTTCTATGTACCTACATTTTTTTTTCATTTACATTTTTCATTTACCAAGATGTATCACATGTGGCCCCTAGTGTTTTAAGTTTGTTTTTATAAACTGCATACTTTTAAAATGATGCCACTTAGTTATCATTAAAGATATCACATCTGTTTCACTTTCCTTTCTTTCTTGAATCCCAAAAAGAAATTTGGGTTATAAATGAAATTACAGTATCTAAAACCTAAAGCTGCATGGTCCCATTGGCCCTCATTACTGCTTGAATTTTGTAGATGTCTTGTTTTTTTGCTGTGCAGAACTCACCAGACCCAATAAAAGATGGGCCTCAAGATGTTTCAGAACATTACAGTATATTTAATTCTTTTTTTTTTTTTTATTATGAATATCTGTTGGTACCACTGTTGGCTGTGTCCCCCAGCAGCTATTTATGTGGCTTAATAGCCAGACACAGAAGCTATATTTCACATATATTTCTTTCCTGTGTACTTACAGAGGCAAGCAGTAGAGGCACAGCAGTGATTGAAGTGAAGCCCTTAGTGGTGACAGTTCCAGCCTTGATATTAATGGAAGCCCACATAATTGTGCAAGCCATTAAGGAAGTACAGATGCTATCAGGGAGTGCACACATCGTTATTTCTCAGTGTAACACCTCATTAATATTTGTTGTTTTTTAAAAAAAATTTTTTTCTTCTCCTCCTTCCTATTTGGCGAGGATGAAGGGAGGATCGGATGCTACGCGAGATAGAAAATGACAGAGAGATGAATCTCCCTGACTCCAGGCAGATGTTTCCTGTTCAGCATTCAAATTAGAGACACACCTTGACAAGAGCTTCAACAGCACACCCACTAGGAATATTTCGGTAGATCATAAAGTAGATTTAGGCATCCTCGTCGCATGCTTGAAACTTCCCTGAGTATTTCAAAGGTCAGATGGCTGAGAGCGAGGTGTGATCTATTCAAAGCTGGCAGAAACAGCAGCATCCCTTTGTAACCTTTTACTACTCAGGTCTTTGTTGGCTTTGTTGTGACTTGTGGTTTTTACAGTCTGTGGAAACATCAAGTGCTGGGCCTCAAGTGTTGGACTGCAAACATGGCCGCATGAGCATCACGTCTGTAAGCAGTTTTACTTTGCGTCAGTTGCTCAGTTTAGTTGATCTGAATCACATGATGTGTTTTTAGCAATTAAAAAGATGCATTAATTATACTGATTCTGTCAGTTCCTGCTGCGGAGAGAACCAGTTCAACCATTAAAATGCTGCAATGTTGTTATCTACATGTACATAACAAGCATACAAAGAGCTTATGATTTGGTCTCCAAACCACCTAGACTCAATCTGCACCAAACACTATCTTTAATCTTAATTATGCACAAGATGTTTCATGCAGTTTTACACATGAAAATTCAAACACATTTTCTTTCATACCAGGCAAATTTTGCCCGGACAAAGATGACAACTACCATATTAACATAAACAAAACTCTGGATACTGGATTTATGATGTAATTTGTTGTCATCTTTGGTTACAGTATTTCTCTATTTTCTTATTACACAACAAATCCAATCTTCATTATTCACAGCTCATATTGTTCTTCCCTGAAAATACAAATTGCATTAAGCTTATTTTCTCCTTTCTAAAAAATCTCATTTCAATCCAAAACAATAGCTAAATGGGTGATAATTTCCATTTCCATTTTTATCCAGGAGTGTCATCACAGAGGAGAGGGCATGCTCCTTACAGTTACATAATTGTTCATGTTTGGTAATGTGGCACATGAGACTAACGAATCAGGAGTTCCTACAGGCAACAAAAAGAGTTAAGCAGCTGTAGTTGGGAACTGTAGAGGCAGTTATGTTCACTGCACTTCCTGTGACCCCCACAGTTTCCCAAAACATACGGCAACTAAAGTAATAGTGACTGTAGAACTCACTGAAACCATGAATTTATGACACTGAGCATAGGACTCTCAAGATTACAGACAAGATTACTTTCTTAATTTTACAAGGCATTACCTAAAAAAAAGGATTTCCTTAAGAAGCAATTAACTCATATGAAAAATAGATAAACTCAGCTACTGGTTCAGCAGTTCTAATGCATTCATTTATTTAAACAGCGAGCTTGAGGATAAATGATTAACGGTAATATGAAACATGCAAACCACATTCTGCAAAAGATTAAAAATGACATACAACGCACAACGCGTAAACCAAATGCTGCAAATAACTGTTTATTGAATACCGGCCAAGGTGGAGGCACAACATCCACCCTTTAATAACCTCAGCTTGGGCATTCTCACTCCTTGTGTGGCAATCCCACATAGTAACATTACTGTAATATATGGCTTTGTTTACAGTTAGAACCCTTTGTGCCACCACAGTTATTCATCTCCACCACCTTATTACTGTTATTTGCAATGAGGTAACTACTTCAAGGCAGTTTTCCTGCTTCTAACTACACCAACTGGGAATATGTTTGTTGAGAATGATATGACTGGGACACATCACCATCACTCCTCCCTAAATTACTGTCATGTTATAGTGCTCCAATATAATTACTGTATATGAATAATGCTGTGCAATATCGCTTTCTAAATGAAGCAGGCCTTAAATTGGCCCCTGAAGGAAATCTAAGTCATTGAAATTGAGAAAGTATTTGATGAACTAGTCTAAGTTTTATATTATTTCTACTTGCAAATTCAGTTTTCCTCTGTATATAGTGCCATACCAACCATGACCATGTGTGGTAATCTACAGGAAGCTGCTTGGGAGCTCTGAAAAATGACAAAATAGGATTTAAGGTAATAACTATTGTGATGCGTAATTTTTCAAGATTAAGGTTCAACACACAATACAATGGTATTTTTATAGTGCATTTTTCATTCAAGTCATGTTTACAGTTCACCCTGGGAGACAACAGTTTTTATTTAATTTCTCTTACATGTCTTCTCAGCGCCCTTGCCTGCATCTTTTACTTACTCCTCTAAATAGCATTAAGAAAACTTGGATGTCCTTAATGATGGTGCTCTAGATTGATTTCCAGGTCAGGTGGAGGATAGAGGACAAAAGGGGAAAAAAAAGAAATAAGAAAAATGAGATGCACTAACAGCTTGGCTGAAGCTGAAAGAAGTTGCACCAAGTGTTAGAAAAAGTTTGTGTCATCAGGGGCCATTCTTCTATCAGATAGACCTTGTTCTGTACCTCCTAGTTATTAACTTAATACATGAAGGTAACTTATCTTATCGCAAAACGATGTGAAAGCCTCAGCACATTATCTGTGGGAAGAGAACTGCTTCTAGCTTCTTGTGCGCACAGGCACATTATCCCCAAGGGTTGATTAGACTGACCCGGTGACTTTGGGATGATTATTGGCATAACTATTATAGCCAAACTATTTAAACTGGGTTATTTCAGAATTTGCTGATCCCTGAGGATGTCACACCACGTGTGTCTGCTCCTCATTGCCTCAATCCCCGTGGGACTGAAGTCTTCTCCAAACACAGGCCACAGCAAAATGCAAACAGACTAATGAGGGATTTATCTACTTCCCTCCTTTTGACTCGTACATCCAAGCTTCACTTCTGCCCTGTATTAGCAAGGTTTTGTCTACACTGAGATCATAATCCATTTGTATGTCCTTGAATGTAGCACAGCGAAGTCTTTTCTGTCAACAGCCCCGAAATCACCCCAAGTGCTCAGTAATCTAATTAGAATTATTCTTCTTTTCTCTAGCAGTGACATCCGACCAGCAATGTGGGGGGTTGTTAAGCATGTATTACTCACTGTGGGTGGTTTGCCACAAAGAGACAGCAACACCCCATGAGAAGAAATATTATATTGTGCCTTCATTACCCTGTGGACCAGTAACATCTTCCACAGCTAATAAGTAGAATAAGAAATTAGCATAAATAATTTTTGTTTTCTTTTGATTCAGACAGATAAAATATTGGTATTGACTTGTTTTTCATGTGCTTAACATGCTATATTTTTCTCACCGGTCCAAAGAAATTTGCAGTTGATGTTAATTTTTTAAGAAAACATCAATTACAATCTTTAATGGGAAACCCATTTGAGCATGCTGAGACAGGGATTCTCTCCACAGCCATCCTAAATATCTTTGTACTCTTTATCCACTTCCATTTCCTCTGTTTCTCTTCCCCTCCCTCTTCATTTTGTTCCCCTTTCAGAGATCCATTCTTTCTAATTGGATCTGATGAGGATGGGGACTTCATTACCGCCTTGCAATGAATTATTATGTGGTGTAATTGGCCCTCCAGTCCCATAGGAGGTGCCCTGCTCCAGCTGACTCAACTGGAGGCTCTTGTGGCCCAGGTGGAGGCTTTTGCACAGCTGAGGTCTAACTTTATCTCAGTAGAAGATCAGTTTGTCTTTATGTCAGAATTTCCAACAGATTCTTACTGGAATTGGTAGAAGATGAAATTAAATGGTTTCTTCAACAGATGCTTTAGAATTGCCCATATTTATAGTCTTATGAAGCTAATGATCAAAATCTTTCTGTTCCATAATCATGAGTTAATTAACATGTGTTAATGACTTCTGAGATGCTAATTGAGAAACAGTGTTTACACCACAATAGGCAATGGATTCAGGCAGCCGAAAAGAGTTCATGACTGATGTATGGCTGGCTAGTGGTGCATGGCCCATGACTCTCTGAAATGTATATTTAATAAATCATGTCATCCCGTCAATGTGACTGATAATTACCTTAATGACACTGAAGGATTATCAAATGTTTTCCTGTTTCACTCATTACAGTTATGGCTGTCTCCTTTCTCATTTGAGCAGATTAGCAAGCAATGCAAGCAATGCAATGTGAAAAAAAAATCTAATGTTGATTGCTAATTGAAAAATTAGAAAGTCAATCAGAGGCTAGAGATCTAATTAAACTGAAACTGAATGGGAATCTTGCTGCAGACTCAATTGCTCTCTCCAATTTAGAATCTCCTGAAGGTTCTGCTTTGCCTGGTAAGCGAATGCAGCTCTCCCTGTGTGTTGCTAAAATACAATGGGCTTTTCTAGCATAGCCATCTGACAGATTGATTTGGATTCAATCACAGTCCCTTTCCTGGCTGTGGAAAAGATGAAAATAATAATCTAAAGTCATTATGCGGCTGGGAAGTCTCTAAACAAGGACAGACCAGAGTATCTGCTTCTCTCCTGAGAAACCCGTGTGGAGTCATTTTCTAATTCCGGCTTGAAGCTTACAGGATAGAGTAAGCAGTGGAATCTGCTCGGAGCTGGCATGCTTGAGCAATGCTTCAAACGTCTCAGTTAAGGACATCACATTATTCTTTAAGGAATTAATGGCAAAATGAAGATGTCACTTATGACAAACTAGTCTGAGTGCACAGGCTTGCTGCTCATCAGTTATGTTGTCAGATTCTGAGGTAGTTTTGCCTGAAATCTCTTGCAACCTATGAACACCGTTGCCTCCGCTCACATCATTGTTTACCCTACAGTCAGTCTTTCTTGTGGAAAGGTGTGGGCAAAGCTTGTTAATTATAAAAAAACAACAGCCAGATAATGTATAGACATGCCCAGGTTCTGAAACCCAGCAAAACACTGTGTGTGTGTGCGTGTGTGTGTTTCTTTGACAAACACCTGTGTAAAAATGGAAATCATGTTGGCTAACTGTAATCTATATTTGTTGTCTGCTTCAATGTGTATTTCAGTGTAATATGTTATAGGATTTCATGGGTGCTGACTGCAGCAATTTTTTTTCCTGCCCAGATGCTTTTTTTTTCCTGCCTCCCAGTGATGATTATAGAGATCCATGCAGATGACTGATTGAGGGCTGTGTTGAATATGTGAATAGTCAATAATCAAGCCCATGCCACACAAATGTTCACTGTCTCACAGCAAAGAAAGACAGGATATATTGGATTAACTGACAGACTGATCTAGCTACAAGCAGATAATTTTTTTTTTAATTTGGCAAGAAAACTGACAAATAAAAATCTTGTCCATAGTAAATAAATGATGACGTACAGTCTCACCATACCAGTAATATGACTGTATATTGCTTGAATGGCCATAGTGACTGTTCTAATGACCTATGTATGACCTAAATATGTGTGTATGTGTATATATATATATATATTTTTTTTTTCTTTTCAATAAAGGTTTGGGATATTCTGAAAAGGTATCCTCAGGTGAGTAATATTGTTTAGATGCTATCTAATCCACAAATGGAGGACACATCTCCTCTGTGTGTTTTATTATGTAAAAAGCTTTCTGTAAACAAACTGAGTAGTCATTTGTTCACTTTGGGCTTGGCTCCACTAAGCCATTTATCCCCTCTCATTATCTAAGGCGTCCTCTTTCCCTGACAGGGAAGGCAAGGGCAAACGTTCACCTTCGCATCCCTACTTGATCTAGTTCTTCTCCTCAGTTGACAGACATTGCTAAAGCAGGACAGACTGGATTTTCTCTGCAGCATGTCTTTATAATCCTACTTTGAAACATCCAGGATGATCTGCCTCTTTAAAAACAGGACCACAGGTTCAAGCTTTAATATAAATGTATATATTTAAATCATATTCCTATTTGAGTGACATGTTAGTTTTCATATCCAAACTGCAATTCAGTTTTTGATTGCTGGGTTGCTAAGCATTTTAAGCTTTCTTTCTTCAATAAAGACTTCAATAAACTTATACTTATGTTGTCCAGATGTACTAGTTTGAAGGAGAAATGTTTAAATTGCTATCAGTAATGATGGCAAACACTGTACCTAGCACTAAGAGTAGAAGAAACACCTTTTGGCTGCGCCCCTGTCAAAGCGGGTAGCTCCACATGTTTGAGTTGGCAGATTTTTACACCGGATGCCCTTCCTGACCTCATGCAACCCTCAAGGAATCTGTGTCTCCTCCTGGGATCAAAGCCGGGATCTTCTGCTTGTTAGGCCAGTGTGTACACCACTAAGCTGTGTGGCTGTGGCTCAGGAGGAAGAGCAGATCATCTACTAATTGGAAGGTTGGTGGTGCAATCCCTGGCTGCTACAGTCTGCATGCCAAAGTATCCTTGGGCAAGATGTCGAACCCAGAGTAGCTCCTAATGTGTTCATCGGAGTGTGATTGTGTGTGTGAATGTTAGATAGAAAGCACTTAGACATAGAAAGTACTTGTATGAATGTGTGTGTGAATGAGACATGCTGTATAAAGTGCTTTGAGTGTTCATGTAGAGTAGGAAAATGCTATATAAGAACCAGTCCATTTAAGCTATACAGCCACAGAAGACAGTACTAAGAGTATAATCTACCATTTATTTAAAAGTATGTGGAGTACTACTTAACATGAGATGTATGGGCACATCTCTAACAGTACATTATATATAACTAATAGAAAGTGATGTACACAAATGTGTACTTCCCCCCTCTTTTTCCATTTCTTTTCTTTGCTGGCTGCATATTCTCCGTCTATAGGAATCGAGTTTTGAATGGACTTCAATGGGTGTTTTATATTTGGCACTCCAGTCTCTTAAGTGGATTGACTTGTGGCTATTATAGAAAAAAATTGCTTGTGTAATAGTCCTTTAAGAAGCCATTAGGGAGTCAACAGTAATAAATTATGAACAATACTATAATGAGTTTGCAAGAGAGAAACCCCATAGAACTTATTAATGATGACTGGTCACAGACACTTAATTTGAAGCATTAACTCTGATTCATTTGTTAATATTTATCAGAGTAGGGGGGTGTATAAAAAATGACTTAGAGGAGCTGAAATGTTATTAAGCTTGGAGCTGAAATTACTTCTGCTGCCTTGCAGGGCGCAGGACTCTTGAGTCTACAAATGAACTCCCTTGCGCTAGAGTTAGCAGGAGTTAGACCTTGTCCACACCGTAGTTCTCTACATGTGCTAGTCTGATACTTGGAGAGAAAATAAGAGCAAAAAAAGTGAAACAGAATGAAAATGTCTCCAAGTGTGTGCACATTATTTTCACAGCCTTGGCAATGGGTAGGAGGCTGCACAGACGACCTATGAATAGCCTGAGGGATGCCAGACACCTCACCACTCCCAGTAGAGTTCTGGCGCCTAAGAATTAAAATCATTTATGGAGCATGGAGTAAGGACCAAGGAAGAGAAGGGTGATGGAGATTAACAGTAAGGGTCGGAGTCTTACTTCACTCTCTGGTGGCCTGTCTCCCTATGTCTGAATATCCTGTGGGCTGACCGGCTTGCCCCCACTCTTCCTGCTGCTTTGTCCTGCAGCTGTGTGTGACAGGGCCTGGAGTGAGGGGTGGGGAAAAGTCACTCCCATCTGGTACAGTCGGATCAGCTTGGCCTGAGATGCGGGTGTGGGGGTCATGTGTCCCTCTGCATCAGTGACAAGACTGTTCTGCTAGTGATGACACTCTATCCACTGGGGAAGAATGTTTTCTTTGCTTGATAGAAATAGGACAAATACNTTACATAATAGAGCAATTCCTTATCAAGTTAAATGGGATGATAAACCTTCATTGTAATTTTCCACTGACTTTAGGGACTGTAATTATGAATTTTATCACTGAGTTCTAAGGCAAAAGTTCTTGGTTTTCCACTCTCATGGATCCCAGCTCACCCTCACAGCAATAACTTAAAAATGATACATGCGTTTGAGCTCCCTGCCTTATAAAGTACTAAACATTAAGGTTCTCTAAATTACGCACTACTTGCTTGTTACACTGCTCACAAGACATTTATGACCAGTGTTTCTGATAACCAATGGGAGTAATTTTAGACAGGACTAACGATCTATCTTAATGTGTGTATCTTAATCTTTCATCCTTTAAACATTTGCAGAAAAAAAGCTCCACTTTTAGAGTTAATGGATGAATGTTTGGTTTCCATTTTTTTTTCTTTGTAGATCCATTATAGAAACACATTTTAGCCATATGCATTGCAGATTAACAGGTAGGTAACATCATCCCTCACTTAATAGTAGTGTTTACTATTACTAAATCGTATTTACCAAGGGTAAAGTGGGATTTCCATACCTGGATGATTGAGCATGCATCAAGACATCACTTATAGAGTTATGTATAAAGCCAATATCTGATTTAGAACATTAAAATGAATGAGAACACTACATGTGAGATTTAAATTTCCAGTCTACAAAATGCAACTTGCTGAGAAGTCCTTACATTTGAAAATAATCTATCATCTTCCTCTCCTTTCCCTTCTTTCTTACATCTTTCGCCATCTATCAGTCTCAGACATTAATTTTCCCCCTCTCCCTGGGAAATACAGCAACTGTGCATGCAGCTCTCAGGCATATTTTGTGATAGACTGCTCAGAAACAGCTTGTCTTTTTGCTGAAGTGTTTGAAAGGCGCGTTTGAAATCACTTGCCACTTAAAAAACACGTCACTCCGTTTATACTAGCTCTCCTGTAGCTAGCTAAGTACCACAACAGCATTTTTACATCTGCACCATGAACGCATCACAGGGGTGAGAAGAAAAAAGGATGCTTGGGATGCCACTATTTATGCCGTCACTGGAAGCAACACCAGGCTGCAGCACATGCAAAATTAACCCATTCAGTACTAATATGCACTAACTTGCCTTTCAGATTTAATTACCCATTAACCGAAGGTACCGGGACAGTGTTCAAAATGGTTCCAGCAAACTTTAAACCCTGGTATTTATTGTATTTACTGAAAATCGATCTTTTGTCATCGTCACCATGATTAAGAAAACTTTATACATATTCCAGTACTCTCATATGGTGCTGTCTTATCTTTTTTCAAAGTTATTTGGCGTCTGATGTTTAATGTGTAGGTAGAAGCACTACAAGTCAGTGCTCCTTGCTCCTTTTTGGACTTCAAACAGTCCCAGTAAAGCTTTGATGTATGTTTATGGTCATTGTTGGATAGGGTGAGATGGAGGCAGATGTGGTGACCCCCTGAAAGGAGCAGCTGAAAGAAGAAGAAGAAGTAGAAGAAGTACATTTTTTCCAACAAACTTAAACCAGCTGAAAAGAGTGGTAGCTTTCTTTGGTCACTAGTTGATCACGTTCAAGTTCTAAACTCGAGAATTGTCAAAATTTCTACATTACATCAGCTTTCTTTATACTAATGGGATTAGTGTGGCTATTATAATTATCAGTGGGATTTGTAATTATTATATGACAGCTCTCTGAGGATTAATTTGGGGGATGAAAAATTAGACTACAGTGAGAGAACCACGTCTTCTCAAAGGCAAAAATTAGATACACTGATATTCACTGCTATTCACTGTTTCTATTTGCCCTTCTCTTCTGGTTCGCTTTACCTCCGTGTCTAATCCCCTTTCCTTTGGTGATGAGCTGGTCAGTAATTGCTTGATGAGGAGTAAGAGAACATGAGCTACAATTCCACCTTGTTTTCAGAGGGCTCCCAGTGTGAAGGGCAGAGAGAGAACCTATAAGGTAAGTTAAATTACAAATTATACCCTGTGCTTGTTAGCTGGATGGTCAGTGGACCATGCCAGCTGTCCTGCCCTCTGCCCCCAGACTACCTCAGCTGTTAATCACAGTGTCACAGTGACTGATTACTTGGCAGCACTTCAGTTATACTGAAGGGGAATGGATATACAGAATAATGCCCACTTTAATAAAATCTTTATTAGCCATGTGGGCTCTTGAGTGCTACAAAAATAGGTAATGTAGTCATTCGCTTTGATCACATGAAAAAATTGAAACAGTATCATCAAATAACATGTTTTTCCTCCATAATACAGAGAAATTTCTCTATATCTTTATACCACAGAGTAAAAGGAAGTAACTAGATAAGTAGATGATGACTGTGGTTTCTCAGTGCCATTTCAAATTGATGTCTAACTTCTCTGCATAGCTTTTCCAGTAAATCAAAGTGAATAACAGTGATGAAAGTGAACAAATGAAATCAAATAAAACAGGGTCACACATCACTGGAAGGGCAACAAATGGGCACTGAATTGGAAGTAATTTTTCCCCCTGTGTCTCAACAAAAATGGGAAAAAAAAGCCATCAGCTTTGGTCAAAAAGCAAGTTGTCATTTTGCCTAAAGCGCCGCTAACCGCATCAACAAAAAATATAGGTCTGTGTGGAACTTTGCATGACAGAGGAGGGTCACTCATTTTAATGTAAAAAGACAGTTCTTTTGTGGAAAAGTGCTGAGCGATCCAGAACTCAGGCGAGGTAAAAGTGGTTTGGAAAAACTTGACCTTTGTTGGATTTGATCTCTTTTCTGTTCTGTAGTGCCAAACTTTAGAAGTTGGGAAACCTGCTGCCAGTGGAGGGATATTTTCTGAAATATCTGTGTATGTAAATTTTACTAAATTTAGTCCAACAAATATTACATTAGTACAATTCCATTTAATAAAATGACATAATCTTAGTGATAGTTGGACACACCTTCTTATTCAATGTTTTTATTATTTTTATTTTATTATTTATTTATTATTATTTATTTTATTTTTTATTTTATTTTATTTTCCTACATATTAAATTAATACTGAAGTCATCCAGACTATAAAGGAACACGTAGTAAACTTAAAAGTGTTAAACAAACCAAAATATGTTTTAGATTTTAGATTCTTCAAAGTAGGTACCTTTTGATTACAGTTTTGCACACTCTTGGCGTTCTCTCACTTCACCTGAAATGGTTTTCCAACAGTCTTGAAGGAGTTCCCAGAGGTGCTGAGCACTTGTTGGCTGCTTTGCCTTCACTCTGCGGTCCAGCTCATCTCAAACCATCTCAGTTGGGTTTAGATCAGGTGATTGTGGAGGCCATGTCATCTGACACAACACTCCAGCACCCTCTTTCTTGGTCAAATAGTCCTTGCATAGCCTGGAGGTGTGTTTGAGATCATTGTCCTGTTGAAAAACAAATGATGGTCCCGCTAAGCTGAGATGGGACGGCATGTCGCTGCAGAATGCTGTGGTAGCCACGCTGGTTAAGTGTATCTTGGATTTCGGATAAATTGCCAACAGTGTCACCAACAGGTGACAACAAGCTTCCCCATATCATCACACTTCCTCCTCCGTACTTCAGTTCTGGTGGGAACTACAAATGTAGGAACCATCTGCTCACCTTTTCTGCATCTTACAAAGAGATGGTGTTTGGAATCAAAAATCTCAAATTTGGGCTCATCAGACCAAATGACAGATTTCCGGTGGTCTAATGTCATTCCTTGTGTTCCTCGGCCCAAGCATTCTCTTCCTCTTGTTCTTCTTCCTTAGAAGGGACTTCTTTGTAGCAAATACACCATAAAGTCCAGATTCACACAGTCTTCTCTGAATAGTTGATGTTGAAATGTGTGTTCCACTTATCTGGGATGCTGTTAACTTGTGGTTTCTGAGGCTGATAACTCTGATGAACTTATCCTGTGCAACAGAGGTAACTCTTGGTCTTCCTTTCCTTGGGCGGTCCTGATGAGAGCCAGTTTCATCATAACGTTTGATGCTCTTTGCGACTGCGCTTGAGGATACTTTTAAGTTCTTGAAATTTTCCAGATTGACTGACCTTCATTTCTTAAAGTAATGATGGACTGTTGTTTATCTTTACTTAGTTGAGTAGTTCTTGCCATAATATGGATTAGAACATTACTCAAATAGGGCTATTCACTGCATGCAACTCTACCTCTTCACAGCACAACGGATGGTCTCAAACACATTAAGAGGGCAAGAAATTCAAAAAAATTAACTCTTGACAAGGCACAGCTGTTAATGGAAAGCCATTCCAGGGGATTACCTCATAAAGCCGACTGAGAAAATGCCAAGATGTGCAAACCTGTCATCTAAGCAGGATGCGCCTACTTTGAAGAATCTAAAATATAAAACATATTCTGGTTTGTTTAACACTTTTTGTGTACTAAATAATTCCATATGTATTTCTTCATAGTTTGATTGACTTTAGTATTGATCTACAATGCAGACAATTTTTAAATAATTAAAATTATTTAAAAATCAGAAGGTGTATCCAAACTTTTGGCTGGTACTTTATCTATTTATTTTTAAATCTATATATCTATATACAGTACCAGTCAAAAGTTTTGACTGGTACTGCATATAGATATACAGAATGTACTAACTACATATAAACAACATGACACAGTTCTTGTTTTTTTGGGGTTTTTTTTGTTAGATGAGCTTCAAACAAGTGTAATACCAGTCTAGGCTGTCCACAGCTGAACCTAACTACTTCTGACAGTTGTGAAAGAGCAGCATTTTAAAAGGGAACAAAATCAGATAAATTGAATCCAGGGAGACAGCTAAAGTCCATGAGAGGGTTGTCTCTTACTTGCTGATGACATTGCCGTCTTCCACCTACTCGTCAGAATTTGAAACCATTCTTTACTTCCTACAGTTTATGATCTCTTTTCACAATCATTTGTATTTTGTTTTTTGGATTACTGTTTAAATGCAGATGTGTAAAAATCATCATCTTGTTAATGTTTATGTAAGCTTAATCCCATCAGAGTTCATTTAACATTTATGACAGTTTTTAACAGCTGCCCCAGAACCACATCTGCTGCAAGCAGACAAACAAACCTGGAGTCAACTGAATATACATAATATCTGAAAAAACAAAAACAAGCCAAAAAAACCCTCAAAAAACCACAAATAAAACAAAACAAAAAACAAATCAAAATGCAATTGTCATCAAAAATAAAAATGTAATATTGCTCAATTCAAAACTCTAAATGAAATTAAAAAAATTTTTTTTTTCATAAAAGTAGAAACACATGGTCCTTGCTTACATTTTTTTTCCCCTCCATCCACCTCACCGGCTGCTGCCCTAGAGAGCACCGCGATGTACAGTTCATTTGCCCTGGCAAGCCGCTTTCTCTAGGGGGGTATGAAACATGCTGGAGCCCATTAAGAGTCAGTGGCCACCATGTTTAGTATTGAGAATGTGGCCTCACCTCTTTCCTAATGATGTAAATGCTTACTGACAGCATCCCCGCATGTAGCTTACATGATGAATCACATAGACCGGGTAAACAGTAAGGATTACCTGTCTCAATGTTGATGTACAATTACATGTGTGTGTGCGCCTGCGGACATGACAGACTGGGGAGGTACTGTAACAGCTCATATTTTTCACACTGAAGGTAACACAGGTAACACAGTAAGGCTGGCTTTACTATTTTTCTGAGAACTTCAAGAACTTTTTTTTTTTTTACTCTTCTCTTAAACTGAGTGAACGTGAAGATATGGAGATTAAATTAGGTACTTGTGTATAGCTAGTTTTCTGTTTTGTTAGTGGTTTTTTTTTCAATCTTTACTTTCTATTTGTAACATCTTCTACACAGCGTCCATTCTATACTTTTTCATTAGTTTTATTTGTACTGTCTTAGAGCCCTGACTGGTTGTATGTGAAGCATCTGTGAGAGAAACATCAGCAAAGGCAGTAACTGAAGGCCATGCCCCTGTGGGGAGTCCAAATCCTCTGCATATTCAGACTCAGTTTCTCTCACCTCCCCCTCCACCCCTGCAGGCCTGGCACATGTGTGACATATAATTGATTCATTAATAATCTGAAAAGATGTTTCTGGTCCAGTCTGGCATCATTCCGGCTCTCCAGCATACTATTTTACTGCCACAGCCTGCCTATCTGCATCCCATTAAATGCTCATTGACACAGAAAGGAAGAAGGTTATTTATTTTTGATCCTCAAGAGACTGGAAGGAGAGAAATGACTAGACATGCACATAGGTTAGATAAATAGTACTGTTTATGCATGAGCATGGCAGTGAGATGAGTGCTCCACCAGCAAAATAATACTTTGTCTTGGTGCTCCCCGAAATGGTCAATTTAACTGTGAATGTGCAAACGTAACTGGAGGTTTTGAACTCCAGTGTCAAATTACTAATCAAGGGCTCATTTCTTTATGTCTTTATGTATAATCATGCTCAGCTCAGATTTTGTGAATTGAACAAATTTTAAATAACAGCCATTTACGCTAAAGCGTGTTTGCACAGCTAAGACAGTTATTCGATTTTCTAGACAGTAATACTAATAGGCCCCTGCTGGGATTTTTACCATGTTACCATGCACAGTAGAGTTGTTCTGATATCAGAGTATGAGAGTGCTTGTTTTTGTTTGGCCATTTGTGTGGTCACTTCACACAAATGGAAATCTATTTGACTGTCACTATTGCCTCATGCTGTTGAGACCCGTTGGCCTTTCACACCTGGTCAGCTTATAGTACTCTCACTGGTAGAATATCAGATCACAAATAATCAGGTGGCACTGAGGTTGAGTGAAAATACAACTGTGGGATGTGCAGCAGGAAGTAGAGCAAAATGTCATCTCCATCCATGGCAGCAACACAGTACACTAAATCTTATCATCAGGCAATTGTACATGCAGAGAATATCACTTTTCACTACTCTGAAAGGATAATAAGTATTGTAGCCAAGATGTGGGGGCTTTTGTTCTAATGAGATGGAAAGGAGAGGGTTTAGAGCTCATAGTGATGGACTAATTAATCAGTCTCTATGGCAGTTTCCCACAGCTATCCATTAGGGTTTCATTCAACAAGTCAGTGGAGCTTCAATCTTAGTGCCATTGTTGGAAATAGGTCCACAATAATAACGTGATTGCGGATTGATCACTGGAAGGTTCTGGGGGGGAAAAGTATGTGGTGAAGAATAATGATGCCCTGTGTGGATAGCCCTCAACAAAAGCATTTTATACAAATTCAAGATCCAGAATCATTTTGAAATTTTTCAAAATCAATTATGTTTTTCCATCAATGTGAAACAGCAAGATGACAACCGTAGCTACTTATTCTGCGCCAGTTTATTGTTTGAGGTAAGAACTATTACTGGTAGCAATCTGGGCCTTCATCATTAAGTCTGAGCTCCTGTTATAACCTATTTGGTTTGGGAACAGTCTGTTATAAATAAAGAAAAGACAAGGTGTTTGGTAACATCCCCTGTCTTCTCTGAGTATGAGTCCAAAGATCTGGTCTCAAGGACTGAATTTGTTGAAATGTGGCATTATCAACTCTTCAAATCAGCATTGTATTTCAAGGGTACAACTTACAATGGATCATGTTCTAACATGATATTTATGCATGGGCATAAATATAAAATAGCTGAAATGCGCATTGTGTAAATGTACCCAAAGAGCTTTAAGTCCATCCCTGCCTCCCTGGAAATGATTTTCCAGATTAGGTGCGATGTCGTCAGTAACTTGATTATGTCAAGAGGCAACTGGTTTTTCAGTTTGAATGAAGCAGTACATTTGTGAACCATGTGAGATGGTTGTTCAAGTTAATTCTGCAGAAAAAGTGAGTGAATGTCATGTTTATTGCATTTTTATGGCAATAATAGACCAACAAACCAGCATGTTCACTTCTAGTGACACATCACAAGTGTGGCTCATCATGTGACCTTACTGTTTGCTATCCAGCTGACTAAAAGAAAATTTGACAGGCCAATCGGGTATAAAGAAGGACTTTCAAAGACATTTTTTAAGGAATGAAAAAAGTTAAATCTTACAGGATTTAATAAAAAAAAAAATCTGTTAAAATGTGCTACATGCCTTCCTTCAGTCTGTCATCAGGATTCTCTCCTTCATACACCCTCTACCTCAGATCCTCCTTCTGAGTGCTCGGTCTGGCTAAATTCTTGTTTCAGTGAAAGTTTGTGGCTTACTTTGCAGCAGCTGGTGAATTGACCAAAAGCCACCCCTCAGGCTTAACACTGCAGGCCTCATTAATGCAAATCTAGCTTTAACAGACTGATGGGAAATTGGCTCCCGTCGCTGCACTGTGAGGCTGCAGAAAAGGCAGGAACAAGGTGAGAACAGAGAGGGGTTAAGTACCCTGGGCATGGGATTTAAAAGCAAAGGCTTGTATCAATCAGCTGGTGTGGACATAGATACCAAAATCTGTGAATGCCAGAAATTAGAAATATGGTTTAGAAAAACAGATTTTTCAAGCAGTTAAAGTGGTCGCCACTGTCCACTGTTGTCAGTGGTAAAAGCTGTTGTTACTGCCACTGGAGGTCAAGATGGTTGGCTTGTTGTCTCATCTAACATGGCTGTATTTTCTGCTGATGCAGAAAATACAGAGTGGGAAAGGATACAGGAGGAGGTTTTACAGGTGCTCATTTATTTGAATACTTCTTCACTAGCAGAGAACAGAGATCAGTGACAAAGGCCATAATGGAATGAACATCATCTTTTAATCTGGGGCAGTAAACAAATTCTATAATATTTGTTAACTTAAAGCTGCATGTAAGTTTATTGTGTCATATGGCTAACCATATCCCCCATTTTAACTCACTGTATCTGACCAGTGGCGAGCAGCAGCCTGGGGTGCACAGGCTGTTAAGATGATGTTAGTTGCATGTCACTGCGGCGGCATGGCATCCTGCTGTTGCCGCTGTTCAAAATAGAGAGCAGAGCTTCCAGGCAGCAGCCGCGATAGCAAATGCTCACTGCCTGAAAGCAGCATTGCTTGCATTGTTGGAAAAGGTTGGAGAATAAATCATTCCAGAATCGCAACGGGAAGTAGAGTGAACCAAGCGATTAACGTGTCACTGCTCACAAGACGTCGGCGCTGCTGTCTTGTGTGGAACTCAAATGGAGAAAATAATCATTTTAACAAAGGCAAGAATGCCCAAAGTTCCTATATTGCTAAAATTAGCAAACATTAGTCACCGAGGTTGTTGTTTGTCTTCTTGTCACTTCAAGGTTCCTAGATATTGTCCTGTCATGCAATTCAGATGAAGCTCAGAAACACCAATTAAATTGACATGGCCCAAAAGTTTTGACATCAGTTTCACTATTTTATAATGAGGAGAGTTCAGTTCAAACCAACACGCATGCGCTGCATGTTTATTTTGTCTGTACATGAAAAATAATTTTCTAAGCAAAGGACAGAAAAACAGTTGCTTCATTGCGCTTGTAATTGTGTTGTTGATATTGAAATGATCCAGGGTAAAGGTTAATTAGAACACTGCGATAACATTTTATTAATAATTGTTTTTACATCATAACCAGCAGCTTCTAAGGTAGCACCGAGCGAGACTTTCTCTTACTCTGAGCACAGATTTCGGACCATGCAATTTCTTAATTACAAGCCATTTGAAAATGTCTGACTGTGTAAATGGCTCGTTTTAATGGTTACACCTACCCTCGGTAATTATTGCTATTTGATAGGCTGAAACCTGATGAAGTTCAACAGAGTCATATTGGCAGAAAATTAGATTGAGGACATAGTCATGGGTTCATGGCGATATTACAGTGAAAACTGGCACAGAAAGCAAAAGCAAAAGCCTACACTTTGTTTGAGGATGATTTTCCCACTGTTAAATCACTTTTAAATAATAAATGCATAAAAACATGATACATTGAAGGAAATGAACAAAAGCATTTTATCTAAGCAAGAACAATCATCACCTACATGTGTCATCAGTTTACTTCAGGCACTATAATGAGGCATTAATGAGGCATTTTTAAAACAAAGATAAACTACTTCTGGAGTGCTACAGTGATTTAAAGACAAGTGGCCACATAACTGTTTAGGTGGGTGGAGGGAGTCACAAAGCCTGCCTCTGTCCATTGGTCCCTGGTACTCTATAATGAAGGAGCACAGCAGCAGTGCAGGTTAACATCCTGCCCATTTCCTGAAGGCACCATGTCAGTATGGATTAGGGAACTGAAGTAGCCATGAAGGGGAAAAAAAACTCTCCCATCTTCAATTACAATAAGCAAACAGCTCCTGGGAATGAAAGGAAGAGAAGGGATGATATGCACTCTAGCAGCACCCGGTTCAGCCCACACAAGACAAAGCAAACATTATTAGCTTAATAACATTTTCAGTTCACTGCAACCAGCATAACAACAAGCTAATGGAACACAAAAGCCCAAATTAATGTGAGCAAATAGTTTGTAATTACAACACAGTTAAAGGCCCTCACAGGTCCTAAGTTGAATGATTGCACAGAGTTTGGCCTGATTCTCTGCAGTCATCTATGTGTGAATACAGTGTGTGAATATTTTCTCTCTGCACCATGCAGGATTTTGCAGGAGCCTGATGTTTCTCAGATAATAGCCCCATTAGCAGGTCATCTTTTCCTGCTACCTAGCCTATGTTATGGGTTATTACCGCTGCCGTATTGAAGATATGTGCCCTTCTGACATGTTTATGGCACATTACAGTACACATACACTTGTCTGTACAATAACTGTCTCGCCTCCAGTGTTATTAATGATAAAACGAGGTTGAAACTGTTTTATGATTTAAGTGGCTGCATCTAGAACCTCAAGCCATCTGCTTTCACTCACATCCTCTGCTTGTTTTGTGCTCATTTTGATTAATGCAGACTTAGGATTTAAATTTTCAACCAATGTAAAAATAATCAGGACAAGATGTTTTCTGATTCTTCCTGATGTTTTATTTTTCACTACGCATGAGCTTTCGACAGCTCATCTCCCCCAGACTCGCTCATTCCAACCTTCAGCCTTTGAGTTATTATTATTCTCAAATCTATTATTTGTTCACTCGGTCTGGCTGTTTTTCATAAGATGGAAGATGGAAGTCAGTAAATGTGCTAATGGATCTGCTGCTGTGCCATGATGATCTATAATGAGCACCAGTGGAAAGATATCGCACCCATTTCCTTAGGAAAAGGAGGATCTTAACATGATGTCTGAACTATAGCCCACGCTCAGTGTCCTGCACCAGTCCTAGAATAGTTGTCTAGATTCTCTCAGCTGCCCATGCAAAGGACCCATTACAGCTGGCTGGAGTGTAAACAAACTGACTAGACCAGTAAAGACATTGTGAAAGTCCATTTATCCCCTAATGATGCAATTTTATATTTCAAGTGTAGTCGAATAATTGAATGCACACTTCTGTACTCAGAAGTTTGGAAATTAGAGACCTCATTACATAACATTTTTCCAATCTTTTGTAGGCATCTTCCTCTTAAAAGTCTGGTCACAGGAACTTTGCTTTTATTTTGTCAATACCAGTGTTTTTAGAACACCATGGCACGCTCCTACCAAGGTTATTATTTAAAGCTTAGAAAGGAGGGCACATTTAGATAGCTGAGCTGTCCAAGTGTGCTCAGCTGGAGGGAAGATGTTTTGGGTCCCCACGTCTTATGGGAGTTGCTTTAAATGGTTTTTACTGGAGAGTCATTAATATTTTACAGGGTGTAATAGGTCCTGAGCCTGGGGACCATGTTGGCACCATGATTACAGCACACATAGCTATTAAAACTGATAAGCTCAAATGTGAGGGAGGCCTATGTCCAGAGAATGCTTTGATAATAATTTTGTTCTAAGGATTAAATGTTGGGGCCTTTTGAGTCAAGTGAACAAACAAAACCTTTGCCTCATCATAGCCTGTGAAAGTGAAAAACACATCCCCCGGGTACTAAACAACTTCCATCAAAGCCTGACAAATGATTTCACCACCCCTTTATTATGCATGCCATAACAGTTAGGGAAGAGAAATGACTGTGCTTGAATCGCCTGAGCACCGTGAAATGATACAACTAATGCACAAGCCAGTTGTTGTTGTGGTTCAAAAATGTTTTGTACAACCATGTTGTACGTTCTGTTTTTCCTTTTCATCTGTCTCTAAATGTGTATAATCAGGCAGAAAGGTTGCAGAGACACAATGCTGTTGGCTCATATATATATATATATATATATATAAGCTCTAATTTCACTGACTTTTGGACTCAAATCAGTATTGTGTGAACATGACAATCTAAAAGCATAATGCAGCATCAGTTGATGAGAAATATGTTTTCAGAGGAGGAGCAGGTGCCTTGGTAACACTGGAAACTTGCTGCCGCTAAATGTAGTTTCCTGTGGCTTTATGGAGACCGTGCCACACTGCAACCTGCAGGGAAAATTCCTGAGAGCTGGCCACCATGTGGGAAAGATACGGCCATTACTGCTAGCAATCCCTCTAGTCCTGGAACAGGCCACATTAGTGTGGGGCTGTGGGTCCTTGTTAACATTATTGGCAGGTGGTGCGTGAAGCCAGTTGTCCTTGTGAGGACCCTAAAGGCAACTTCTCAAACAAAACTCAAAGCCTTGAAGTCCTGTAAACTTTTCAACCATAAGCATCAGTGCCACGGGATCAGGGAAAGAGGTGTTCTCGGTTTAACTGTAAAAATAAACCACAGATATAAAATACTAAAGAGAGCTGAACTTCATGCTCTAAAGAGAGACAATCATTGTTTCCACTGTCAGTGGTTTTATTGTTTGTTTTTTAATATTTTCGTGTTCAAGAATGTTATGTCTCTTCAGAGAGTCGCTGATTTAGCTGTTTGTTAATAGATAAAACATTACTGTAAACACATGATATAAAAACTTTGCATAAAACAGACTCAAACATGTTCAACACATGGATGGTTTTCCCTGGACAGTGTATTAACACCACTCAGCTGGCACAGCAGCAGATGGTACACTGTGTTTTTTCCCCCCACTTTATATATTTATTTATTTTTTGCTATACTACACTACATGCATAGCATAACAATATGAAACATACAACAGAACAAAATGTAAAAATTAAAGTAAAAACAGATTTAAACTCTTTTGACATCACATTCAGTGTTTATGTCCTTTAAATTTTCATTTGTCTACAACCAGCAAATTTCATATCTCGCACTCTCCATAAATGATGGCTGCAGTAAGAAAGCCCACTCTCCTTACAAAAACACATACTAGGTAATAAAGTAATCTGAAGGTGAGAGATTGGAATGACTGAGGGAAACATACAAGAGCTGAACAGCGCCAGAGCCTGCAGGGCTGAAGAGTTTCATAGGCCATCTTTACCTCTTGCACACTCAGTGTTTCTGTTTCTGTGTTCCTCTGTGAGTCCTCACCCACAAAAGGTTAAACTGTGCAAACATTTAAAGCATTTCATTTATGTGAACACACTGATGTTCTTGCCTCACGGGCGGGGGCTCTGGTGGAAGCCAGTGCTGACATGGTTTAGATGGCAGGTGTGCGTGTGTGTGGGTGCACTGCAAAAAATCTATCATATTTGAACATGCCTTAATGTTTCATGTTTTCAAAGCCTTTATTTAATTGGCTGTCTCATTAAGATTGTAATCTCTTTGACTGCTGAATACTACTGGATACACAAAATGTATTTTTCAGTGAGGATATTTTCCTGCAAGTATGTAGATACCATATTTTTATATCCCTTGCCAAAATAATTTCTTTGTAATCAAATGAAAAGTGATTTTTTTTTTTTACTTTATGAAAAAGGAAATTTTTAAGCAAGTATAGCACTTTGCAACGATTTGGTTCTCTTTATATCGCGCTTATTAAAATGCTGCATGAAGATTTCCTTTTTTCTCCACTACATTGAGCTGTTTGCCATAGACAGACATTTCAACCAACCTGAAAAATTGAAAAAAAAAAATCTCTGACACGAGGCTCTCCATTCTGCTGACAGCCCATATGCTCACCACTAGATCTCTACTCCAGTGGCTTATGCAGCTGTTGGCATGTCTTGAATTCCAGGTGAAAGCAAGAAAAAGATAGACGAGACGATATCAACAGATGATAAGTTCTAATGCTGGCAAGGAATCAAGTCCAGATCCTCAACCAGTGTGCCTAACACTCACGAGGGTGGTGGCATGGCTATACTGTATAAATATACATGCAGATGTTTATTTGATTACTTCTTCTGGCAGGTTATCTTGAACAGATTGTGGCTCCTTAGCACTGACGCTTAGGTGCTGACAGATGGACAGATGGACTGCTAGTTGCCCCCTTGGTCTCCTTCTGATGGCATCTATGAGGATGGATGAGATTATTTTTAAGGTACAATTGGTCATCGCGCACACTGCTGTGTATTTACCCAGTGATCTATTAGCATAGATCCTGTTTACTCTTTGTAAATAGCTGTAATTATGACCACATGCTGTGCTTTAAGCAAGAGCCAAATGAATAAACCCGGAAAGTGCATAGCTCAGTATGAATGAGGGAAGAAAAACTGTGGAGTGCAAATACGCAACAGCATTTTTTGGGCATTTTAGCAACATATTGGAAAGTGTACATTTTTTGCCACATGACACAGTTGTTCACATTTGATGCCAGTTAGCAGCTACAGAAAATAGAAGCAAACAGCTTTCTAAAGATGCTACTTTAATTTGTGAACTGGAGTGTAATGACACCAGGCTCTCTGTGTGTGTGTGTTTGTGTGTGTGTGTGTGTGTGTGTGTGTGTGTGTGTGTGTGTGTGTGTGT